>CAEGAF010169708.1:0-34430 GCA_903067075.1 Micropoecilia bifurca
ACCGCCCGCGAGAGAGAGAGAGAGAGAGAGAGAGAGAGAGAGAGAGAGAGAGCGAGAGAGAGAGAGAGAGAGAGAGAGAGAGGGGTTGGTCTCTGAGCGGTTTCCTGCAGTGTAGAAGTTGGCCTGCTGCCACTCAGAGTGTAGACACGTGCGTGCGTGCGTGCCTGCGTGCGTGCGTGCGTGTGTGTGTGTGTGTGTGTGTGTGTGTGAGAGAGAGAGAGAGAGAGAGAGAGAGGGAGGGAGATGGAGCGTGGATGAATATGTCAGGATCTGAGTGTCGGCGTGCGGACAGTTTGAGCGAGGGGTTTGGAGAAACTGGGAGAGGAGGAAGAGGACACGACAGACGATTACCGGGAAGAAAGGAACCAGAGGGAAGAAACCAGTGTTAGTTTGTTGTTGCATGAGGAGGTGAAGGGACATGTTCTGTCTGAAAGGTAAGTGTGAGTTCATGACATCAAAGCGTATGCTTCGTCCGTGTTTCTGTGAACAAACTTCTCCACTCTGTGAGACAAAGAAAAGTTAAACTCCCACCTCCCTTACTGTCAGTCCTTGTTCCACATCCTTCCTTGTGCGTCTCTTTAGTGAAGGGGAAAAAACTCAGCTTCTTTGCCTCTTCAAGCACTTCTTTCTTTGTTCTGGTCTCTGATTTAGCCACATTAATAAACTTTATTCCTACTCTTTCCTTTCAGTTAGCCATTCCCAGCCTACATGCTCTTCGGTGTCATTTGAATTAATTACTCATGGTCTTCAAGAAGCAACAACTCGGTTTTTTTTCTTTCATGTTGTGAGCTGGTTGGCCACAGTAACAGCTGGTGAAGCAGCAGCTGCAAAGTGAAGCCATGTGTTGGTTATTACTTGATGGTAAGAGGAAACTAATTTGTGTTTTTTTTCTTCCTGGAACCTTTAAAATAGGTTTTTCCGTCTTTGTCTAAAAATGGAAATTGGACGATAACCTCGCGTAAAACATATTAAATTTCTGTGCATAATCATATTTATACTAAACCACAAACTGCATAGCGTCTGTTTCTTTAACTTTTGAAGCTGAATGCGTAATCATACACCTGATCGAATAACTCATTCTTATATTAAGAATATTTGTACTATTATTTTAGTGAAAATTCGTGAAGAATATACGCTGATTCTAAGTGTTTATTGGACAGAATTTAATGCCATCTTGCCTTGCTCTGTAGAGAGTAAATTAATTAATACGAGCTGATATTAGATTTATAATTAATCACGTTATCTGCTACGGTAGCCAGCCATCATCAGCTTAACTGAGAGTTTAAATGCATCAAATTGATAAGAGAAAAGTCTAGGTTTCTGCTGGACCTCACATATAAGCCTGGTTTCCAACCCAAACTCCTAAATTTGTACCTTTGTTCATCCTTTGCTTCTTCTGTTTACAGAGTTCTTTTTCTTTTGTCCAGAAATGTCTTGGCCTCATTAATTCATTCCATGTGCTGAGAAATTAGGTCATTTAGGCCCGTTACAAGTAGTTTAGTTGGATATTCAGCCTCTTGTGTGAGTGTTTTAGAAAAATGAAGTCAAGAAGGTTCTTGACTAACGGCCAGCTCCTCTGCCGTGGAAATATATGTATTTTAGTCAAGAAGGGATTTGAAATGAGGAATATCAGCAGCTGGATATTAGTTTTAACTTCCTTGAATTGTTTGAAGTGAAATTGAAGCTGTCAAGGTAAAAATTCATTATGTACTATTCATAACAGTTTTAAAAGATGTCATAATGATCTAAAAAATATATTAAAAAGTCTTGAATTTAACTTGCTTAAACTCCTGTAGTTTTAACAGTGGATATTTCCAAACAGCTCAGTTTTTTTTTTTTTTGCTAAAAGCCTTCTTTCAGCCAGCTGACCTGCAGTGTGTAGCTACAGGTGGGGGAGGGGCAGGACTGTGATAATCTAAAACCTTGATAAAAGCTCACATATGGCCAAATGATAGTTTTACTCTCACAGTAACTTTTAAACACTTCATAAGTCTGCTGATATAAGCTGATAAAACGGTTTCAGTAAGGATCTGTGTGCTTTAAAACTACATCTAGTTTCTTTATGTATGAATATAATGCTTATTTTATATCTAACAGCATCATAGACATGATAAAGCAAACTTCAAGAAAACCTTGAAACTAAAACTTGAATTACAAAAACAAACACTTTATCATAATACTTATCTATTGTTACTGATCAGTGTGTTTCATCTGTCGATAGTCTTAAAAAAGCCCAAATAATGCTGGATGATATGTTTACTGGAGAGGGCTGCACGGTGGCGCAGTTGTTAGAGCTGTTGCTTTGAAGCAAGAAGGTTTTGGGTTCGATTCCCGGCCCCGGCCTTTCTGCATGGGGTTTGCCTGTTCTCCCTGTGCATGCATGGGCTCTCTCCGGGCACTCCGGCTTCCTCCCACAGTCCAAAAACATGACTGTCAGGTTAATTGGCCTCTCCAAATTGTCCATAGGTGTGAGTGTGTGTGTGCATGGCTGTTTGTCCTGTGTGTTTCTGTGTTGCCTTGCAACAGACTGGTGACCTGCTCAGGGTGACCCCCCCCCCCTCACCCGGAACGCCATCTGGAGATGGGAACCAGCATCCCCCCAAACCTCACCAAGGGACCAGGGTGCAAAGAAAATGGATGGATGGATGTTTACCGGATAAAATCTGCTTTTAATTGACTGATTTCTGCTGTTTTGCTATTTAGCAAATTCTTCCTCTGCAGCCATTTTTTTGGTGCTGTTTGTAGATTCACAGCAGAGGAAATTAGGTCACATAAACTGAACATATCAATTATATCTCTCAGTATCCCAGTTTTTCATCTGTGTGCACTAAATCATGCTGTGAAAGACAGTCCACAGAGATTGGGACTCTTAAAAAATGGACAGAAACAGATGTTGCACCAACACTGCCAATTTTTTTTTTGGAAAGTTTAATTTTTTACTGAAGCAGTGTTGATCGTGAACATTTTTAACCGTCACTTGGTTCATATCAGCTGAAATGCGTCCAGTTTGGCTCTTTTTTTTTTAGCTTCAAAACTCTTTAGCATACTGACCCAAATACTCTGCATCATGTTAAATTCTGTGATCCAACCACTAGATTACACAATTTGCCAGCTGCTGAATGATTGCTGATATTATTTAAGCAAGCTCCCCCCTCAGCTCTAAGGCAGATGTGACACTCTTCTGTCCGTGTTCCTGCACTCCCAGCTGCGGTCGGAGTGAATTCCCATTTGTTTCCACCACCAAAACCAAAACCTCGTATGAGAGCGTAAGCCCTGTGTGTGGGTAGATTTATGCTCCCCGATTCGGTTCAGCTTTTCGTGCGCAAGTTATCTCGGGGCTTGAGCCCCAGTGGAGAACGTGAACATGGGAGGGGATGTGTTCAGGGGATTAGTCGAAGATGAAGATGTCACTCGGATGAGGAGGTTTCCTGTCGTGTGACGCCGGGTGGAGAAATTCTTCATCTCTGTTAGCGTCCCGTAAATATAAACCCTGCTTGGAGTTCAACTGACCGCCTAGTTGCAAGTTTACTTAAGGCCGTCTTAGGCTCTGTCCAGTCCACAAGAACATATTTTTGGCTGAGCTGAATGTGGTCCGCTGTGTAGCTGATCTCTTCAATTCTCTCTAATGTGTGAGAAAAAGGAGGCCGTTGATGTTTCTGTTGAGGAAATGAGGCAGTGAAAGTGTAATCTAAAGTATCCTGAAGAATTTGTCAAGCTCACATTATGAACAGCAAAACAATCTAGACTCTTAACTAGTTTGCAGTTTATCATTGAGCTCATTGCTGTGGAGCTTCATGCCGTTTTATGTGACCTGGCTTTTATGATATTAACCTACAACAAATAGTCAAAATATTAGAGTGTTATCTATACATTTTGGTGTGTACATATCACTTTTTTTGTAAAATGAATGCTAAAATTATTGCTTTTATTACTAAATTTGTGTCAGTCTATGTATAAAAACACTTTACGTATGAAAGCACAGGAATATGTCTTGATTTTTTACTCAAGACGAGCATTTTTAAACTTTTTTCTTCATGAAAATACAGTTTGATTAGATCAGCTGGAGATTTAATTTGAAGCAATCTGAACTGTTTAGCCACATTTACAAGAATATGATGCCTAAAAACTCTACTTGCTGTTCAGTACGGAGGTGGCATCATCATGTTGTGTGGCTGATGCCAAATCAATGGTTCACAAAATGGATGGCAGAACGAAGAGGGATGACTCCCACTAAATATTTCAACCTTAGGTCACATTTCTAGATAGGCTTTGGAGTGGAAAAAGCAGCCTACCATTCCTAAACCCATCTATATTTCACCCAATATGCGGTAGGATGTCTTGTTTCTTCCGATAAAGGATGAAAAAGAGACATTTTAATAATCTTTTAATGCCAATCTCTGTTTAAAAACTGAATTACTGAAGAATGACATTTTATAAGCTTTATTAAACTGTAGTTCTCTACCTAGAAGAGTATTTTCCTGGCTGCGTTTGAATCACATTACACCTCGGCTGGAGCAACAAGTCTAAATTAGACCACTTGCCAACCCTTATTTTGGCAACCCCTTTAAATGTCCCGCTGTGTTGAGCTCTCCGAACTTGTAAGATGGTGATGGACCCCCTCCCTAACCAAAACACCTGTGCAGTCCATGTCTGTAGAGGCTGTGACCTGTTGACCCTCAGCTGACCCATATCCTCGCCTTCTCGACGTGGATCACGGCGCTGATGGATGTTCTCACGCTTGATGCGACAGTGTGATTTTCTGCAGCGGACAGGAAGGAAGGAGGTGTGGAAATGAAAAGAGGAGAGGATAAATATTTCTAGCAGAGAAGCAGGATAATACTTTAAATTCAGGTGAAAGGTGAATCTCTTTACATCTACAGAAATCACAAATATGCAATACACCCAAACTCAAATATTGTGATATAATTGTTTTAAAGTAAAATGAAAAAAAAAGTAAAACTAACATCTTTAAACAGGAACTCTTCAAAAGTTTTTTTGAAAAATTAGTCAAGGAAATGCAGTTTTTGTTGGTAGCATTTTTGTTTTCTGATTGATCTTTTAAATGTACTTATATTATTAGATCTGTAATTGGTAACACTTTATTTGAAGGGGTGTGCATAAGACTGACATGACGCTGTCATAAACGTGACATAAGATCTGTCATGAACATAAAGAAGTCTTCATGAATGTTTATGACAGTTGTCATGAAGTGTCATTCGGTAAATAATGACACTTTTAATGCAAAGTTGCTCTAAAAGTTGCATTAAAAGTCCATTAAAAGTGCCAACTTTGCATGATTTGGAGTTAAAATTAATCTGCAGTTATCACTTACGCTTTTTTAAATGATCTATCTGATAAATGGTAGGTGGGTTTGGATGACGGTACTAAGAGGAAGTCTTTGATGAAAAGGTGATCTCTGTAAACAAGTCAAAGCCCAAGAGGAAGATTTTGTTCTTGATCTGTAAACAATAGAGGCCGGAGTTCCTGTTCGCTGTCGGTGGGATCTGCAGGGATTGCAGTAAACCTTTTGTCCCCCCCCACCCCCCTGAATAGGCTCACCAAAACAATAGTTTTTTTATTGTGACTTTAGAAATGAAAAAGTCAGTAACAAGATCTTATTGTATTTTTTTAAACTGAAATGGTAATTAAAAGGTACGGGAAAAACTTTTCCCAAGTAGCGAGTGTGAAGCTTAGAGAGACAGAGTGGGAAAGTGAACCGTGGGAAGACAATGGCTGACTCCCCGTGGACGAGTGGAAGACTTCCCCAGACGGAGGACTTGCTCAGCATGCAGGTGCTCCTCTCAGTCCTTTCAGAGACACGTGTCCATGGAAACCATTGTTTGTCTCCTATAGCTTTCCGCTCACCCCCCACTCCCCACCCCTCCCCTTCCAAACACACAATATCTGTGCAAATGTGTGTGTGCACGTCCACAAGAATGTAAAAACATGTCTATGCATCCCATCCTAACCTAGGCTGAGCATTGCATCCTTCCAGAAGAGGACCCACAAGTATTCAGAGCCGCTAACGTGACCACTGACAGGAAGCGGATGGGAATCTGATCCTGAACACACACAACCAACTAAATGATGTCCAATATGTGTTCAGTTGGTTGTGTGTTGATGGTTTTTGTTGTGCACAGTTGCATGCATGTGTGCAGCTGGATTGAGGACAAGCGCAGTTAAGGCCACAGTCTGTGGACTGTGTTTTTTCACACTTTGTTTTTTGTGTCTGTGTTCCTGTGCATTCCACGGTTTGTCACTTATAATTTGTGTGTGAGAGAACCATGGTTTAGGGTCTGGTTAATCGGCTTGTGTGTTGGCTGCCTCACCAAATGCTGTGGAAATGATCACTGTTGGTAATGGGTCTTTTAGCCCCTGGTTTAACTGTGGCGGCTTTGGTGCAGTGACAGTCACTCAGTGCCTCTTCCTTTTTTTAGGTTCATGCTCTGCTGTAAAAAAACAAAACAAAAAATGAGCAGGCAATCACTGTCAGGTAATGACTCCCTGAACTAAAACCTCATAGATTTCCTATAAATAAAATGGAGAAAATTGAACTAGTTTTGTAAAAATAAACAAGTTGGTAAAAGGATCCAGAGACTCACAGAAATCTATTTGACTGAGGAAAGCACGTTTTCTTCTGGAATGTTTTAGGAGTTTTACAAGTTGAGATAGACTTTCCATGAAAATAAAGTAAATTTTAACTCAACACAGTTACTTGGCTGTTTTTGTCTTTTAATAATAATTTAGGATTTAAGAGTGAAACTAAAAAAAAAACCCCAGTTGCTCTAGTCCTGAAACATGGTTAGCTAAATAGATTATAACAGTCTTCTAATATAGATTTTATTCACTGAAATGCTGATGTTTATAAAGAGTGATAGAGTATTGATGATGTAAAATGAAATCGAGCAATACAAAGAGTTTCTACAGTTACTGTTTTAATGAGTAACTGTTTTTCATTATTGTGTAGATTTCATCTTGCACTTGATTTTTTTTTGCAGACTCTAATTGGATATCATTAATTTTAAGAGAAACTGTGGAAATAGATGACTATTGAAAAATACTTTATAAGCTGGTGTGAAAAGGAAAAGACTAATTACCTTTACAAACTCCCAACGTTTCTAAGATCCAGTTTGAAAGCTGAAACAGTTGGTTGAGCCTTATTATTATCTGCTAAAAGTCTTGCTCTCTTTTGCAGCCTGAATGAGCAACAGAATTTTCTGCGTATGTTTGATGAAATGGATTCCTTCTAAACTCCTTATATCTCTGTACTTCCCCTAACTTTATTTTTAGCCACCTAAGTGATACTGAAAATATTTGTTTTCAGAAGTAATTTCTAAACCTAAGAGCTATGTGATGCATTCACCGATTCTAAAAAGATAGGATTATTGAATTTCATAGCTGCCAGTCATGCAAGAAATGATTTCTTGCGTTACTGGAGATAGGTAATTTCTTCCTTTCATAAGTGATCTGCATATTTTTCCAAAGTAATGAAGGAAACATTTATACTGTTCTTCTTACTGTGCATGATTCCCTTTTATTTCTTGATCACTCCTCAGTACCTCAAAAAATAAGACTACAATCATCTAGGATCTGTTTAAGCCACCACTAGGGGGAGACATTTGGCCACTAAATTCTTTTAGCCACTTTCCTCCACATTTTCCATTTTTCTATAACACATGTCCATGTCTACATGTCTGCATTTAGATATTGTCCATCTAGATGTAGTTCTTTCTCACTTGACATAAGATTGGTTCCGGTCGTGGCTACTCTCACCCTGTTTGTTAATCTCACAGTATTTACTGACCTGCCACTTAACTTTTCATCTGGTGTCTGCTGTGCTTACACCTGTTTGTGTCAGACTTCCCAATCTGCTCTCCACATGGTGCTTCTCTGCAGCCTCCAAGGCAAAAGGGGGGAGGGCTTCAGTTATTAGTAAGTTTAAATTCCTGAGATTTTATTCATTTATTTATTTATTACATGGAGGTAAATCTGTTTATATTTGGCCCAGGGTAACATGTTTGCCAAAAGTTTGCATGATTCTTCCTGAAGCTCTGCACGTTTGTGTTGAAGAATTGATGCACTTCATTACCAGCAGCCTGGTGTCCATCTGTGTTTTATGTCTGTCACAATCAGAAGCTGGTAGTAAGGGTCTGGTGGCTGGATAATCTGGTGTTACAGATTAGAAAAGCAGCACAGAGGAGCAGCGGGAGGAGGAGGAGCTGAGAGGACAGACCATGTGGACTTCTCTGGACAATGCTGCTGCTTTCTCAAAGGGACGTAGGAGGAAGAAGGGTGCTTGTGGATGCTTTTCCGAGGACTCTTCCGAAAGTTTTGATTTTCCTTTAAAGACGCTCGCTTTTGGAAAACTGCTTTCTTGAGCTTTGCGCATCTTTTTCTGCTTATAACGTGTTCCAGGACCACATTGCTTCTGGGAGGAACATAAAGCATGTCTTAACCACAGGCATTCTCAAATAACTCACTTCCACTGGATTTAAAATGTACTTTTGCTGTTTTAAGAGTACTACAGAAATGCGCTGCGGTCTAATTTGTGGCTCACAGCTCATGTTTTTGCAAGATGCTTGGATTCAGTCATCCCACTGACAGCCATGACTCAGTTTTCAACAACTCTGTGCTGCAATAGCGCTGCAAAATATTTGTGTTGGAGCTGATTTCTGTAATCGAACACCGTTCGTACCCACCGCCCTCCCCGCCCCATGCCCTTTTTGTCAGGCAAATCAATTCAAGTCAATAGCATCCCTGAGAGGAGGAAAACAAAGACAAAACGGTAGGAGGAGACACGGTGGGGGTGGGGGGGAATAGAGTCCCATGTGGGTTTCAGAAACCCCTCTAGATCTCCATCCTATCCTTGTAGAAATGAAGGGGAGAGGCCTGTTGAGGGTTTGAGTGCAGGGGGAGGTCTCAACCACATCACCTCCAGCAGAGGGTCCTGAGAAGGAGGCTTGGACAAGAAGGAGGAGTAGTCGGGGGGCTTAGGTCCCGGAGAGAAGGGGAGGGCAGGTGGCAGGGGGTTAGGTCTTGGTCCAGGATGATCACATACGTACAGTGCCTCTCATCTGAGCCAGCGGTCAGTTGCTGGGACAAGGCCTGCTATGAGGACCGGCCAGGCGGCAAGCGAACTCTGTGCTCTTTCAATCCCGGCAGCAACATGGGGAACAGCCTCCGGGGTCAGGCCTGTCTCAGCCCCAGGACCCCCAAACCAGAAGGTTGCCTGCGCAAACGTCTCCTCTCCGTTTCGAAGGTGCACCAGAAGCAGGACTCGCTCTGGACGCCCAAACCGCTGCTGGGACCTGTGGTTGAAGGGTCACCGGGGAAAACAACTACCTGTCTGGAGGGAAAAGGTACAAAATTAAGAGACGACAACTTTTGTCATGTAGGTCTTGTCGATTAACACTTTAAAAGAAAGCGTTGTGATTGCGGTGCCTTCTTCTTTCTGATGGCTGCCTGTAGACCTCTCATGCATTTGATATGGGAGATAATTTAGCTTCTTCTGCAGATTTCTTTGAAGTCACTGAACTGTTTGAGGGAAATAGTTGCACACCGTTTGTCAGAGCAACAGTCACAACACATGGAGGAGAAGCCTTCCAAGCTGGGCTTTGTCTCTTCCTATTAGCTGATTTCCATCCTCCTGTAACTGAGTGATCTGTACCGTCTGTCGTTGAGGGTAAATCTGTGTGTGTGTGTGATTCTCTGATTTGCTGGATGTCCTTAGTTTGATGGATGTGGATTGTGACTTTATGACTCCAGACATCTTTACCCACTGGTTATGATTGGGTTCATCCAGACAAAAACCCAAACAACTCTCACCAGAGGCTTGCATAAATACTGGTCATAATGCATGAAGTTTGCTACTTAGAATTCTAGTTTTGTATACCTGCCTTTGAAATTTGCTAATGTTAACATTCTAGGTACAATGCGTTGCAAAAGTATTTATACCCATTGAGCTTAACAATACAACTGCCAACCTCTCCAGCTATTAGCCATTCACAATCTTGGAAGAAACTCTCTTGGAGGTTGCAAAAAATGTTGAGTGGAGGTTCAGCTGCTAGGACACCAACTCTAACACTCAGAGCTTCAATTTATTAGCTTGGATCAAAGCATATTCAGGTATTGGAACGACCCAGTCAAAGTCCAGACTTAAATTCAGTTGAACGTATCCCAAATCCACCCCATTCAATCTGATTGATCTTGGTTTAGTTGCAAAGAACAATGGGCAGAACCTTTAATCCCTAGATTATAGATTAAATAATGATACACAGGTATCTTTTTCTCAGTATACCTGGACGTAATTGGGTATAATGACTAAGTGCTGTTTTGCATTGGTCTGTCACAATTGACGTTTTTGTAGTTGTGCGACAAAATACGAAACTTCTGTATCCAGCCATGCACGTATGACATGCATGACTGCGTGTCACTTGGGACACATGACTGAAGCCGCTCCACTGGGTGTCCACCCCTGGGAACAGGACATAATGGCAAGCAGCTGGAGGTGATGGGCCAGGGACGCAGGGATGTGTGTAAGAGAGCTGACAGTTCCGGGGGTGATGGAGCTGACACCCGGTTCGGGTTATGGAGGTGACCCACTTTCACCTCTGCCACTACATAAAGGAACCATTAGAGAGACATGATGGGGTGGAATGAAATGCCTTTGACTTATGTCTGGACTTCTTTTGTGTACTGTACAAAAACATAAAACACCAAATCTCTGTGAATAAAACATTGAAGCTGTGCTGAGCAGGATCCGTTGTAACTTTAAATCACTTTTTCTTTTTGGTTCTTTAATTGGTCCATGCACTTTTTTTGTAACTGTAAACTACAATTTAAAACAAAAAAAGTCTGAAGTTTAACAGTGTGCTGCCAAGCGACCATGAAACGTCCTCATGATCACTTGGGCTAATGCGCCCTGACAGGTCAAGATGTAGCAGCCTTTGCTACTGTATTGTCCCTGCTCTCAACGTTTAATCAGCGTCCAACTGCTGGATTAATGATCCCCTTAGAGACAAACTCCCCCAGACTGGAACTTGGGAAATTCCTTCTTTGTTCACTTTTGCTTACTTGATTTCATGCTCATTTATCATTTTCAGTTTTCTTTGTTCTTTTTCTAGAAAATGGTCTCCATTTTTTTTTTACTTTTAAAGGATAGATTATGGCTTTAAATTATAGTCAGATTTCTTTAAACCAGATATATCTTTCTATTCTTCTTCAGCTCTTTTCTGGAGCAGCTGTTTGACAGGATCCCCCATAAACCCTCATTGGAAATAGGCAGGGTCAGTTATTGGCCAATGAAAGCAATTGCTCCCAGGGGAAGGGCACCTGAGAGAGGTCAGGCTTATGGAGTAACGAGATGAGGCTAAATGAAATGGCTCTTGACTCTTAGAATGGGGGGAAGCTCGGCTAAAATCCAGTTAAGGTAATATGCTTTTGGTTGTGGGAATTGGAAAGGGGGTCTGACCACAGCTCTTCATCATGCTCTCCTTTTGTTTGTTTCCTAGACACACAAACATAATCACTTTATCCTTATTTTTAGCATTTTAATATAAGAATAGAACAGCTCAATTGGAAGCTTTTCCCAATTGTATCTTCTGTAATTCAGCAAACATGGACACTTTTATAACCCCAAGATGGAAGATTCATCAGTCCATTGTTTTTTCCCCGACGTAAGTAGTGTAGGATTAGTTGTAAATGGCTCATAAATGTACAATGAAATGTTAGATTCCCCTGCAGAACTCAAGACTTAAATCCAGCACATTCCCAGAGACTGATGAATACAGACAAGTGCACACTTAGCCTGAATGTGCAAGGCAGCCATGAATAGCAGGTTGGAGGTGGGAGAACAATGGAGTGGAGAGCATGACACATAGCTTAATGAGATGAAGGAAAGGGGATTTCTCACACACACACTTTAAGGATTTGGGGGTCAGGGGTTGGTTTGGGTCATTCAACTGTAAAATGGGTGATGGCTGTTCAAAGCAGCTGTGTTTGTCTCAATTTTTTTTTTTTTTAGTCTTTAATGCTTCAACTCTGTTAACTGGATCAATGTGTCATTTTTTTACAAGTTAATTTACTATGATTATAAAAACCTCTGGTGCTCCAATAATCTCAGGTGAGAGATAATTACTGAAACCTGGAATAGGTGCTTTAAGCTCAGTAACCTTCATGGGGAAAAGCTGGTCAGTTATCAGTCGAATGAGTGCCAGAAAAAAAAAAAAGCTGATAAATAATGGCTGATTTTTTTTTTTTATCATACATTTTTACAATTTTGACCTCTTGATAATTTTTAAATTAAAAGTTATTACACAGCTGAGTTTTTCCACTTGTTTTAGCGTCTGTTAGCATGAGTGAGACCAGCGTAATTTAAGTTTCTGAAGACAATAAAAACCCTTCATTTAATTTTGAGATTTCCAAAAGTATTTCTAAATCCATTATGTTCCGTAACAGAGGCTGGAAGCTCCAAAAAGTAAAATACAACTCCATTCACCCTTCCTGTTATCTGCAGAAATTCTTGTTCTTTCTTACTCTTTCACACCATAAATGAACAGAAGACCTGTCTAGATGTGTCACAGAAAATTGTTTTCTCTTAAATATCTTTTATTATCGCTTTTCTTTCTCTGGCATCACTTGGACACTGTTATAAGTGTGCTGTGTTTTAGAGTTGGAGTTTAAGAGTGGCATAACCATGATCATATTTTTTAAATTGAAAAGTAACTACATTTTTGGCAGTATTTAAATACGTATTATGGCGGATTGGAACTGCGAACTACCGTTTACGGTTTTATGTTAAAGCTTCATGAATCCAGTTTATCGAGTTTTATTGTTTTATGTCTTTGAACAAAACCGTAACTTCCCGACAATGAACAGCCCAAGTACCTCGTCAGATGTTCCACGTAATTTTAAACTCATATGTGACGGGATGTGTTATAAACGTGAGTCACTGATAGTTCGTTCAGATAATGAACGTGTCTGGGCTCAGCTGGCTCTTCATTCAGGAGATTGGACATGATGAAGGAGAGCACTGAGTCAGCTGTGTCACCATGAAGGAATCAGGTGTTGCAGAGACTCTCGGCCCCATATGTTTTACCACGGAGTTTTACTTGGTGATATGATTATCACATCAGGACATAACAGCCAGATAATCACTGGGATCTGCAGGGACCTTTATCCCCTTATTGATTAATTTAGACAGAGGATTGAGAATGGGAGAACCGTGACAGAGCAGATGGTCGCACATTTTTTTATTTTTATAAAGATATCAGATTACCATGACAATGGTACCTTTTGGTTTATGTTCTAGTGTTTCTAGTTGTCTTCACTCACTCAATGAATGAACAACCTGTCAAGGTTGGGTTTCCTGTTGACTTCTCTCTGGTATTTGGAGCCACCTGGTGGTGTAATTGTGGAAGAACATCAAAGATTTATTCGAGCTCTTTAGAGTGCAACTATTTTTTTTTTTCTGCCGTCTCATATTTCTCTTATCAGACTTGAGTTTCACTGCATTTTCTTGTGTCTGCGAGACAAACAAGACACCTGTGATAAATAAAAAATAAAAAAGATACCTACCAACATTGCTGATGAGACGTCCTGTCATTGTGTTAGTCTCATAACTTCGCACATGAGTTAGATTAAATAAAGCACATTAATCAGCATGCATGCACATCCTGTTAAATACATTTTTAATCCACTGCAGATGAGCAAGGCAAGTTGTTTTTCCCCAGGCCTCTTCCTTCTCCAGCTTTCGCCTGCTGAAATCCCACACCAGTTTTAATCAAAAATCTAAGCAAGCGGTGGTTCTGGCTAAGCGTGCTTAATCACTGGCTCCGCAGACCTCAGTCGCAGCTCATTTCTTTAATGAGAGCTGCTATAAGCGGGAAATTTCTCCACCTCATGCTGCTTTGAGTCTGGTCCGCTGACGTTCGTAGCCCCGCTTGCCCCAATGAGCTGCCTGTTGCCTGTCTGCAGCTTATTCTATTAATTGTCATAAAAAAACGCATGCGTTGGTAATGTTTAGGTATTTCCCTGATACAGAATTAAATCTTATGATCAAATACTGGAGAACATACCAACTAATCCGAGAGTAAACATTTAACCAGCTCCATCTTTTATTTCTCTTTATCTACTGGTGTATCCCCAGCTTCAGTCCTAGACCCCAGTTAGGTCCCAGTCAGCTGGAGGCTTCCATTGAGCCATTCAAAGCCCAGTCGAGCCTCTGAAAAGCTCATGTCCCCCCCATAGAGACTGATTATAAAGGAGAGAGCAAAGGGACATGGAGGAGAGAGAAAGTGATTTTAAGAGCCTCTTTAAATCTGTTGCCTTAATGAGTTGTCCTCACCATGGCAACATCTTTTATTGGATGGTTTTTCCTGCGTATGCATGCATATTTGGACTCTGGACGCAGACAAAGTAAAATGTAAAAACAAGGTGAGCTGCAGCTGCCTCTTTATTTGTGCGACCATAGGAGATAATTAGCTGATGATGGTGGTATTTCATTCTTCTTTTTTTTGTGTGAAAATGAGCTAAATTTGTTGATTGTTTTGCATGAAACTAACCTGGGTTGAGCTTCAAGTTATTGCTTATTTTCACCAGTAGGGGTCACAAGAGTACAGACAGACAAAATGATCTGAGGCATCAAAATGTGTATTTAGCAATCACTTTCATTCAGTAGTTTCGATTAATAAATTCGCAGAATATTTTATAAGAGAAAATTAACAGATTGAAAATATAACAAGACAGAATTATGTTTTAATTATTTCCTCTCAGGCTCTGAGCGCCGATTTATCTACGTCTAAAAGAGCCACATGAGCTACATAATTTGGAGTGATTTTGGTCTTAAATTTTTTTGGAATATCTGATAAGGGAGCTGTAATAATTTCCCCAGAGTCCCATTAGGATGGGGGCCGCTCTTTGCTTCCAAGAGAGGTTTGCGCTCTCAATTAAAGCCTCTGTCCAACCTGTCCATTATTGCCCAGATGGGACAGAAGGGGATGGGAAGCTAAGATGGATGGGAAGCGGGAGGAGGGAAGCATGGGCGGCTTTTTGAGGAAGGAGGGGATTGATGGGGAAGAGAGGGAGGGAACGTATAGATAAGTAGATTTTGGGGTCATGCTTTTTTTTAACCCTTAGACGAGGTCTAAACACGGGATTATCATTGGTAGAGGTTGAGGTTAACGCATGCATGAGCTCTCAAATTCCTAAATTTTCACATGAAAAATCTACTGCAGAGGCACAGTATGTATGTGTTGCTTAACTCTACAAATTGTCCTATGGCCACAAAGCTCGACTTTAAATTAGTAACAGGGATTACAACACACAGTTTGCTCATATTAGGTCAACTGATCCTGGTCAGTTTATTTTGAAGGATGTTATATTTAAGTTCTTTGGTGGGTTATATTGTAAATCAGCAACCAAAAACTGAAGATAAAAGGAGGCATTCATATTTGAAGTTTAACCTTTTGAGGACAAAGAGTTTCCTTATCATCACTCTTAAGTTTTAACTCCCTTCACTCCCTTTAGTCAAAAATCTCCCTTCACTCCCTTTAGTCAAAAATCTAATTGGTTATCCCAATGCATTATAATTACACACAGTTGGAAGAACTGTATTATAAAATGAAAATATTTCATTCTAAATCTCCCAGTGGTATGAATAAATTTGGCTTTTACTGTATATTTTGTGTATTTATTGCATAATTCAGCCAACGTTTGACCAGTCTATGAATTTCAGGTTACAGACTTCTCTCGAACTAATGCTAAACCTCCAGCCCTCCTCTTTTTTTTCTGCTTTCACTGAACTCATAGACCTTTAAAAAAGTGAAATGACCCTTTAGATTTGGTGGGATCTTCTCTAAGGTTGTGCATGAGGAGTGCCCACTGCCCATCAATTGGACATGCAGATAAGCAACAGAAAACTTGTTTGAAGCGCAAAGATTACTTTTTATTTTTGAAAGCCACTAACAGAAGGTCAATCCAGGCGGGGAGCCATGATTTTATTTCATAGTTTGCCACTAAGCACTGCATTAGAAGTATCTGTATTGCACAGAAAATGACACTAAGGTGAAATCCACTGAAAAACCGTGTACAAAATGGACATTCCCAAGGAGCCCCACTCTCTTTTGCTTCCACTGTTTTGGGGAGGGAGATCATTTACATTTGAGCTCACTGACTTGACCTTCATCCGAGGGCATGCATGTCTATGGGAGACACTCTCTTGTCTTTGTAAAGCCATGTTTAAATATTCATGCACGTCTATCAATATTATGAATATTGGTTTTGCACGTCGTACTGATTGGAATGCTAAATAAAATAACTGGAACACAAGAAGAAACGAAAGTTTAGCCGCAAAGATAAATAAAAGTTTCTGAAAGTAATCCTCAAAAAAATTGAGGATTACGATTTGACAGCAAATCAAAACTAGTCGACATGAAACAGCCAAGTCCTGGGGTGGAGGTAGGAAGGGGTAATATAAGATATATGACATAATCAGGGTTAGGAACTGGAGAAGGAGTGAATCGATCAGAGCTGATTTCAAGTCTTATGTCTCATTGAAGAGACATAAACTGCAGAGTTTATATTTTTCTCCCTAATCTTTATGGAGTAAATAGGTGATCTTTGTAACACTTTCTGCGATGAACTGAAAGATGGCACTGACTGGATCAATGATGCAGGTCTGATGAGCTGTGTCAAATGCAGTCATGCATTATGATAAAAAAAAAAAATTAAAAAAAGAATCGATGCCAGCCACCAGAGCCGGCATCCAATCTCATATCCAGCCCTCTAGTTGTGTCCCCATTGTGGGGCGGATTGTCTCGCCCACTTCCTTTAGCTGTGATTGTTGGTCATTTATTTTTGTTTCTGATTGTTGATTGGACGGTTTGTTTTTGCAGTGGACAGTGCAATGGAAAGTGAGATCCATTGTGAGAAATAGGTGAAAGCATGCGTTGCCAGCGTTTCTTCAATTGAAGGAAAACTATAGATGAAACACATGCTGACATTTTAAGTAGTGTGGCTTTAATCCACCTTCCAGTGGTGTCCTTATGCTTGCCTGATAGAAACATGTTGCTAGGGTTTTCCTCAGTGTGATACAGGCTAGCTTCAGGCGGCTTGTTGGGTTGTGCCCTTCAGCTATCGGAGGCACTTAACCTAAATTAGCTCGGTCCGTCTCTGCTGTCTCGGTCTAAATTAGAAAAAGAAAAACTTTTGCATCAGCAGGAGCTGAATGTTTGGGGCCATGGCAACATGCAAAGGGGCCTCATCCAGTTGAAGTGTCATTTAAGCAAATAGCAATCACTTATCAGGCTTCTCTCAGTCAAAGGATGGGATTTAACTCAAGTACTTTCAACGTCTGGATGAGTGTAGCCGTTGAAAGTACTTGAGTACTTTCAAGTACTCAAGTACAAAGTTAGTATGAAGAACTATTTGTATTTGCAGACCTAACTCCTAATCACGTCATTTAAATGTTCCATCTGTACACCCAACCATGTGGTCTGTCTCTAATGTTGGCATGTTATCCATTTCAAGCCGGACAATAGCTACATTTTTGGTTTAAATTCAGGATTTTTTTTGTATTTATCTAATCAGGAATGACTGAAAACGGCAAGCTAAATTTGTGTGGACCGTAGCAAGTTCTGCACGATGTATCGCTTCTTTTTGTCTAAGGTCGGATTCATCGCATTTCAGGTGTGAAGTTAATTATAGAATTGAATTAATGATTGTTTGGTGATGTGAAGGAAGAGAAGGGAAACACAGACACACAAACCCCCTCAGGAGAGGAGAGCAGACAGACCTGGTGCTGAAATGTAGGGCAGGAAACCAGGGCGGAATCCAAAATATTGTTTTATGTGCGGCTGTGTGAAAATGTCAGGGTTGTTTGTGGGCACTTTCAATGTTACTGCCCTCCACCACTTTTTTTCCTGAAACCACAGTCTTCTATTTTAACAGGACAAACTGATAAAGAATATATATTAATACATTTGAAGCACAACAATGCTGACCTCTTTTTATTATCCAGGCTCATGTGTCTCATTCTATGTTGTTTAAATGCAAAAATTGCTGCAGGCACTTATTCACAATTGCACAATGACGTTCACGCCCATCTACAGCTTCACAAAGGTTGCTTTATGCCAGTCTAGTGCAGAGTAGTCATCTTATGTCATAGATTTTACCCTCAAAATCAGAATGTGGTTATTGATGTGGCTGATCCTCAATGGAGTCATGGGAGAATCAGAAGGTCTCAGAGTCAATAAGAGTGGAGACAATATGGCTGGATGGTAAAGGATCCTATAATTGCAGGGTTGTGTTACTGCAGTGGTGTTAAAGAATCACATCAAACATGTTGTTCAGATCTGTTTATGTGGTGGAGGAAAATACTGATGGACCCGTATTTTATCACAATTCATTTTAGAGCGCTTGTGCCTTTTAGCTGTGTTTCGTCTATTAAAATAATTACCTGCTTTTTGTGTATAATGTTTGGTCCCGGTGGTGCCACTCAACAAACGAACAGGAGAACTATTACAGGAGGGTAACCGGCCAAACATCAGAAAGTAATCAATACATTTACATCCCCGCTATGAAACTTAACTAAACAAATTAGCCCGACTGTTGTTTTAACGAGCTTTATTGATTCAGTGCTTCCTTTATATTTTTGTCCAGTTAGATTGACTTTTTGCTGCTGTTCACTCCCTCACCTGGACTTGATCTTAGAGGTCAACGTGCTTACAATAAAAACATAGTGAGGAAAATATGTTACTCACAATCTTTGCAGTGCATTAAGAAATATAATCTCACATTTTCCTGTAAATGTTTTTTTTGTTGTTTTTTTCTGTCATATTGTGAAATTTGAATGTCTTCTTGTTACATAAAAATAAAAAGTGAAGTGAGACCAAATAGTGCGCAGTATATGTCATCACCAAGCTTGTTATAAACTGAGGACGAAAGATTGGCCATTGGCAGGTGCTATTGAAATGTCACACCAAAAAGCTAATATGCTGAAATGTTTGGTTTGCACTTATCTCTGTCTGTGGAATCAAGCTTTAATGGTAGGGCAGAAATTGTTTTTTATTTAGCCAGTAATTACTGGACCACTGGTAGACCTGTGTAGATAGAATTAAACTTTAATCTCCAGATGGTCAGTCTAATTATGCACGAGAGAAAAGAAAAATGTCCTTGTGCCTCTTGATTCAATAACAGACGTCTAGAGTTTTGGCTTTGCTGTTTTAGTTTTAGCTCATAGTCCTGTCAGTGCTAAGCCAGCGAAGTAAGATGGCAGGTGGCTTAAAACGGCGTTGCCAGGGACAGTTGGCTACAAATGCACCATGACGGGGTATTAGATGTCTTAAATTACCCACATAACTGTCACATAGTCTGAAAACTCCAAAAACCCATCAGTCTTCTTGTGAAACAACAGCATTTTAACTCCCTGGGCTGCTCCTTTATCCAGCTGAGCATTAGGAAACAAAAGTAGGCCTGTTAAGTGAATTTGCGACGGTTGTGCATCTTGTCATTTTCCGGATGCTCCTGCTGATTGTTTTCAACTTTGTTTTGGGAGATTTCATTTTAGACTAAACAGTTTGACGTTTTTCCCCGTCCACACGGTCAAACAGAGATAGACCCATCCTCTGTCTGTTCTCAGTGCCTCCCTCCCCCCCACTCACCCCCCCCCACTTCCCTGCATGCCTTTTCATCCTGGCTTGAATTTCAAAGGAGTTTGTTGAGCGTTGGGGTTGGACACCAGAGGAGAGAAAATTAGACACGACTGCAAAGCATGCTGGGCGATGGTGTATGTTTGTGTGTATGCCTTCCTCTGGGTATTTTTTTTTTACTTTTATTCAATCCAGGCCTACAAATTATTGTTTTGTATTCACACTTTCATCTCTTTTTTTTTCCCCTCTACCCTGCACCCCTGACTTTTCCGTCTGCTACCTTTATCTCATCCTTCTTTTGTTTTTAATCTTCAAACATCTACCTTTTCAGTCGAGCTTTAGATCTGAGGTCCTACCACATCAAATGATCTCTCAACTTTTATTTGAATCCTACTTCACCTCCTGCATAATTCTGCACCTTTTGTATTTCGCTTTGATTTTTCACCCCGTTGGTATTGTGTGGTGTCTTAAAACTGCATCTTGAGGATGAATGCAGATTAAGTTTTTGAGAACTCTGCAGTGTTGAACCAGAAAATACAGCAACGTATCTGTCGCCACATCAAAACAGCTTTATGAAACACACGGAGAACACGGTCTGATCATGTTTGCGACGTTGGTTGTAAAAGAAGGGCGTAGCTAGCAGCTTGTCTTTCCAATGTGAAGGTTTTTTTCTCCTGGATCACAAAAGAAGAGCTGCTTATAAAAGGAGGCCCCTGCTGCCTTTCAACAGAGAACACACATAAATGCAGACTGCTGACTTGGTTCTTCTTTCTCTTCTTCTTCTTTTCACCTTAAATCAAGAGTTTAAGCTGCAGAAAGCATATAGAAGTTTACATTTTGTACCAAAAATGTTCACACAGAACCTCCCAGAGGGTCATGGTTTCTTTTTAATTGCTCTTTGTCGGCTGCTTTGGGAAATAAAGAATCCAATTTTTGCTTCCAAAATGAATTGTGTTCCTTCAATTTTCAGCAATAAATGCGTCAATACATGGCGTGTAATTTGCTGCACTTTTGTCCTAGATACAAATCTGATAAAGATTAGCTTGGCCGCAAACATGGATTTTTGTCATCTTATAAATCTCACATTTTTACCTTGAATTAAAACTGAAAACTTTATTAAATCACATGCGGCTCAGTGTTTCTCTTGTGTGTGCTTTAATACATTGGACAATACAATCAGCAGGTTGGAACTTAAAAATAAAAAAAATAATAATCTTGTTGAAGAAAATCCCAATGAGAGCACCTCTAATTTTAATCAAGTTATGCTAAAAATACTATTGTCAGACAGGAGGATGAATGCAAAATGTTTAAGGTGACAAACTGAAGATACCAACAGAAATACATGGAAAAGTTGCAGGAAACAGGAGAGTTGAGATGAAAATTTTGGATTTGCTGAGTGAGGAAAATTTCACTCAAGTGAGTATGGGAGTGTATATAATTAATGTGTGTGTGTGCGTGTGTGTGTGTGTGTGTGTGTGTGGTGAGATGTGGTGCGGGAACTTTACCTGCTGGTAAAATCATTAGTGTGGGGGGGGGGGAACAGCTTTCAGCACTTGTTTATTCAGCCGAGTTTTTCTGTCACCTCGGTTTCTGTGTGTGTCGGGTTTTAGTGAAAGTTGGTGTTAAAAGTTGAACTTTTCCTAACTGCCCTTTTTTATTATCTGTAAAACTGCTTACATCCACAGATCTACAAAGACTTTTCCACAAGTTTTAAGTTCATGGTTTTATTTATTTAATTTTTTTTAATTATGAAGAGTGAAAAAGACTTCAAAACCTTTGTTTCAGTTATAGTTTCCAATGAGGGTATTGCACTTCCAGAGGAGAGGAGATGTAATACTTTTTTCTTAAGGTTACCTTCTTTTTATTGATTCATGTTTTTTTTCATAAATGTTCTCAGACTTGCTTCTAGAATCTTATCGCATTGAACTGTCCATTGCATCGATCAGACGTTTACGGTTTCATCCCCTCTACCATGATCATGTCATGTTACCTCTTTAGTGTGTCTCACCCTTCTGACTCATTGCTTATATATTATTCATGTCTTTATTTACAGCAGTGAAAGAAGCAAAGCGATTGGGTTTCTACTGAGCCTTACTGTTTAGCCCTCATTCGGATTATGTGGAAATGGAAAACTGCTAGCGAACAAATACACAGCTTTGCGTTTTATGAATTATTGATTTTCATTTAAAGCATATAGAGCATAGAACCATCACTGGTTCGGTTAAGTCTATTGGATGAAAGTGGCTGGGTATTTTGAAATTAAAGTGCAAGAAAATGAAAACTGATCTCGCGTTGATGCAAAATGTAGCAGGAAATTTTGTTTTTTTCTGTAGGAGAGATAAAGATGAGCAAGGTCTGAGCCTTAGAGGGGCTTCACTAGAGAAGAGAGGAAGGTAAAATCAATAGCACTCAAGTACATTATGTCATGAAAGCACTTGAAGAAAAAGGGGAAAAACTGGGATTTGTGAAAGGAGATGGCAGGAGGGACTGGACTCAAAGTGGTTCAGACAGAGCTGAAGGTTTGAAGGATAGGCTTCACTCACTCTTCGTAATTAGGAAAGATGCTGGGAGACGTGAAGTCACTGTAAGACTCATCCATCTGTCCATCCGTCCACACAACCATCGTCTGCTTTCCATCCAACTGTCCAACCACTATTTTTCGTCCCTCAGTCCATTTGTCGTCTTGTCTGATTTTTTCCCCCTGCATTTAAAACAAGACTTTTGTACAAATATCTGCATGGAGAAAAGTTTTTATACATTAACAGTTGTGCCTAAAATACTAAAAATATGCAGAAACTGACAGATTTTTAGACATGGGTCAGGAACCTCCACAGAGGTCAAACAGTTGACAATCACACACCCATAAATTCATCCAGCAAAGTGTGTGGTTCTGTTTCTCCAACAAGGACACTTTGAGGTTTGTGCTGGGAAACCCTGGGATTAAACCACCGAGCCTCCAACTTGTAGACAACTGTTCACCAGGCGGGCCCAAATGTGAGAGACATTGTCCAGCTGCCTCTGCCAGGTTGACGGGGAGATCCAAATGGGGTGTGAAAACAAGATGGGAAAGACAAGAAAATACGAGCCCAGCGACAGGAGGAAGATCCACGGTCCTTCATCGGTCTTTGCCTGGTCTCTGTTGCCGCAGTAAATCACTGAGACATTATTAAGACATTACCTCCCATTGATTTCTCCCTCTTTCTCCATCGCCAACTTTTGACATGATTGCGTTTCAAATATTTAAAGATTGCAGCAGTGTTGCCATGGGATATGATACTAAAAGGGTTTTTAACACACAACTGCTAACTGAAATTTAATGAGCAAATTTAAACGCCTTCCTCTCATCACATTTTTTGAAGCGCCTCTGGTTTCAGTTGGAGAAGAAATTCGTGATTTAAGCAAATTTTCCTGAAAATCATCGCAAGTAATTTTCACTATTTATTGACTGAACTGATTGATTGGCTGTGTGAAAAAGAAAAAGGATTACAATCACTTCCGCTTTTATAATCTGAATTTAGTAAATGTCAAAGGACTAATAATAATAATAGGACTCCCTTTTAATAACATTAATCGTATTAATCTGTTTTGTCCTTTTTTCCCCCTCGGCCCTAGGGTTTCCAGACAGTCTTTATTCTTCCTTCATATGCTGCTTGGAGTATGAACAGATGAAAGATTTATAGTGTTTGGGCTGGGGTCTAGTGGGGGCTTCCATTCTTCAGCGAGGTGCAGCAGATGAACGTATGAATGGATATCCCTAATCCAGGAGGTGGCCTAGATTCGAGGATTCGCTCCCTCAGCAGATAGAGATGTTGACCTGACTGTCAGACGGTGCTTGTTAATGCCTCCTGCAGAAACAATAGGCCCTCTAATGACAGGAGCTGCTTCAGCTCGCGTCTGCATAAATTACACTAATACTGTACGCGTGCCGAGCATGATGAGGTACAGTGTAGATGCATGAAAGGTTATCAGCAAAACAAGAAGGTAACATTATGCAAAGATCTCAATGCTTCCATGATGCTCGCTGTCTAAAACAGGGTTGTGTATGGTTATTTAGCAATGCATTGATTAATTCATGGATGATGCAGAATGTAAAGTTGTGATATTTTCAAAGTTTAAAAAACCTAAGGACATATCCAAATATCAGGCTCTTTTTTTTAAGTCTGATTAAATGCTCAAAGTCCAGCATTACAATGATGTGAAACATCAAAGGTTGTAGTCGAGGATGTTTTCTATAGCTTAGCATTGTACAAGCTTGGTTTTAACTCCCCAACTCTTAACACTGCAAATCGGTCTTTACTGGTTGTGTGTGATCTCAGATTTTTGTCCTGCCTGTGCTGATTTTTAGCCTATTTCAGTTCATTTTTAAAGACCATAGATGACAGCCATGAGTGCCCATCATGCATTAATGGTGACTGTACACTTTGAGATCTCTTTAGCACCTCGTGTTAGAAATTAGTGCAATTAGCGCCAACGGCATCGCTAACTGTAAACATCTGTGTCAGTGTAAGCAGTCTGCACAGGGTAGACCCTTTTCTTAACTCTGAGATTTTTAATCCAGCATTTTGAATAGCAAATCGAGGTTTAGTCTTCTTTACACATTAACAGCCTCCACAGTGTAAATCATTTATGGTGTTGGCATTCTTCCTTGCTTAATATAGAGAGCTGTCTTGAGTTATACAAGACGAGAATTACAGATTGCGTAGAACAGCAGGAAGATACTGTTAAATGTGTCTGGTTAAGGAGCTTCTTCTTGGGATTGCCATTCCCTGTTTAGTTTTTTTACAGCCACTTTACAATTTTAACTAAATTTGGGTCACTGAATTGTTGGTTCATTATGGGTTTTTTTTTAGTTTAATGATATGAAACACTGAAATTACAGGGGCACTTGCTGATGTTTTCCCTAACTTTCTGTATATTTCAACAGGCATAGTTTTTGGTATCATTTCCAGTTAAACCTACTTTTTTTAAGGTTTAAGAATTTAGAGAAACAAGCTTTGTAAACGATCTTCTGACAAATTGTCGGCATTCTTTTGTCTCTGCATTTTAAAGCTGAACTGGAAGCACTGATGAGCGATGCAGAAAGCAGTGGGAACAGAAAGGCTTTCTACACAAAGTCGGGGATCGTTTGCTGTCTGACTCGAGCTCTTGTTGCACCCCTTCAGCCTCACCTCCCTTTATTTTTCAACCGCTTTGGCTGAAATTAAATACGGCTACTAAAGGAGGGGCTGTGCTAAACTAATGGGTGTGTGTCTGAAAGAGTGGTGTTGGAGTTTGTGTGCTACAGACTCTGCACAGATTGGACGTTGGGTCCATTTTTATGTAGCACAGATGCAATGGTTTTATGTGAACACAGCAATCAGGGACAGCCAGATAGAGGGAAATGACTTTATTTGAAAAAACACAACTGGGTCTTTTTACGAGTTAAAAATTGCTCGTTAATATTAAATTGAACATGATAAATGCAACTGCAGTAATTTGATACATGTTATTTTCCAGGTTGTCAGAGTGTAAGTGTCCTGATGTTATAGATTTTTATTCCTAGAGCAAGTTGGAAAGCTTTGGAAAGAAAAAAACTAAACATATTAGAATAATTATCAGCTGTCAAAGCTTGTGCGCTTTAACTAAAAGCTTTGACTTTCAGCTCTGTCAGCGTAGATGCTCAAAGATGCTGCAAGAAGAATCTGTAATGATGAGAAGTAAAGGGTTGGGCTGCCAGAACTCCTTGGTAACCATCGCACAGAGAAGGAGAGAGACCGGGGCTGCCCCCCCGTCCTCCCCGCTGTGTGTGTGTGTGTCTCTGAGGACTGGACTGGCTGCTGGAGGCGGGGTAGTGTTGATGATGGAAGGGGGGAGTGGTGGACCGTGTGTGTGTGTGTGTGTGTGTGTGTGTTTGTAGAGCGATGTAGGGTTAGAGACGTATTGTCAGCACAGTAGACGCCCGCGTGGACTTGTGAAAATGTGAGCGTCCTCAGCAGCACACCTTCATCTTCCTATATCCCTGTTTTATTCCAGGATTTGGCTGATTTTCTGCCACTTTTTTTTTTTTTTAAGAATATCACACTCAGTCGGAATAATGGTGTTTATTGGGACCTCATTGAAATCTGTAATTAAGTACTTCAAGAGGAAGGGTAAGATTATCTCTTCTTTTTCCTTTGGATGCTGATGACGGCTACATCTTAAACGTTTTTGCTGTTTGTCATCAGATTAAAACAACATTTTTGCCTCTGTATATGGATTTCTGGCAGCTGTTCATGTTTTAACTTCTGCAAAGGGGAAAAAAAAACAAATACTTGAATTAATAATGTTTAAATGATTTTCATTACAACTAATAGTCTCCTGTGGCCATTCTGCCTTACCGCTGCCTCCGCTGTGTTTCACCCTGTTACCAGGTAACCTTTGGTTAAAGATTTTGTGGTACTGATACGCAGCATGGATAAGAAAATGAAGATACTTTAAATCACAACAGATGATTTGGATTCCTTTCACTCTCAATGCAGTGTTTTTGTTCTTTATTCAGTAAAGGAAATACTGAAGTCATATGTACTATACAGATGAAGTAGACTGTGCTTAATACTCTTAGGATAATATTGCACGACTTTAATCAATGAGTGTGTATTAAGCACGTGAGAACTTAGACCTCCTTGACGCAGGACAAGCTGCTTGAAAAGTTTATCTGCAGGTTATTTATAGCTTATGTTTGTGTCAAAGTTGAGGCTGAGGTGTTGTTAATCATTACCTCCACCTTTTACTTTTCTCGCATGTCCAAATAAAAGCTCCCTCACAGCATATTTTGTACCCTGGAAAATAAACAACCAGTCACAAACTTTTTGGAGTTGGTGGTCCTGGGCAACTTTTTTTTGTTCACCTTTAAACACGTGAAGAAGAAAGTCCATTTTCATGTTGGGCTCAAGATGTTTCTCCAAGATGTTCTTAGTAGTTTACTGCAACTTTTATTTCACGCATCAAACTTTATTGCTGCAGTTTCTTTGTTTGTTTGCGAAGAATTTGTATCCTTTTTTTTTTTCTTGAGTTCAACTAAAAACGTCTCCAGTCCCGCCAGTTGATTTGGGTCTACAGGTGGA
This sequence comes from Micropoecilia bifurca, assembly GCA_903067075.1. Lineage (NCBI taxonomy): Eukaryota > Metazoa > Chordata > Actinopteri > Cyprinodontiformes > Poeciliidae > Micropoecilia > Micropoecilia bifurca. Next base: position 26,729 of record CAEGAF010169708.1, read on the forward strand.
GAACCATGAATGTAGTTCAAATGTCAGTAACTTGTACTAATCTGAGGGTAACAAAATAAAGGACTTAGTATAGAGGGAACATAGATATTATACAAACTGTTTTCTGTCCACCGTGTTCCCATTGTCCTGCAGCCTGTTTCTCATTATTGGTTCTCATAACGTGCTCCTCAAACTTCTCACTAGCCTCTTTTCACCCAGTTTCTATATGGTAGGAGCCTAGGGAGGGCTGGGATGTCAGTGGACAGAGGGATTACTGAACTTTCAAAAAGACTTATGCGCCAGTGTCCTGTGTGTGTGTGTGTGTGTGTGTGTGTGTGTGTGTGTGTGTGTGTGTGTGTGTGTGTGTGTGTGTGTGTGTGTGTGTGGGAGCTAGGGGCTATTGTGGCACTGAAACGCCTGATGTGGAGACTGATGCGGTGGGACAATACAGGCTTTGTGTCCCCAGTCTCCATGTCCTTGGTCTGGTCACTACTCTTTTCAAAACCCATGGTAAGAGAGGAGGCTGGGGGAGGGGGCTACCTGTCCCGTCTGTGTGTGTGCGTGTGTGTGTGTGTGTGTGTGTGTGTGTGTGTGTGTGTGTGTGTGTGTGTGTGTGTGTGTGTGTGTGTGTGTGCGCGCAACAGAAAAATAATGGAGAATCTTTGATTAGCTTAAAATCAGCTCTTATTCAAAGTCTGTTGAAGGATGATCTGATGCAAGTTGTGGTGTAAAATAATTTTAGAGTATTTTTGTCACGGCAGAGTTTTCCCATACTTTTATTAATAATGTCTGGAAGCCGTGTCAAAAGGGGTCTAAATGACACAAATTTGGATCAGCAGCTGTGCTTTACTTAAAAATCTGTGAATGATTCAGAATTTATTTTTGTTTCATTAATAAATGAAGGGCTTAAGCCCTAAGCTTTTACATTTGAATAAAGGATTTACATTCTTTGTTCATAGTTTTCTGTAAACAGACTCTAATGATTTAACATCTAGTCAAGTCAAGGCAAGTTTACTTGTGTAGCATGTTTCAGCAACAAGGCCGTACAAAGTGTTTTACGTGCTCTGGGTTTCCCCCAGAAAACTTGCTAAGCTTTGTAAGTGCTGGTGCCAGGGCAGCCATCCAACAACCCACCCACAGCGCTTTTGAGTTAAAACATGCTTAAAGTTGACAAGAAATCTGAAAAATATCATTAGATAGCCAACTATAAAGTCTGAAACCAGGCAAATGTAAATAAATAAATAAAATAAACAATGCATAACCTGGTGGGGGCTCAAGTAAAGACTGGTAGCCCGTCTGCGGGAAACCCTGTATGCTAAAAAGATAAAACGGTAACTAATTATATCAAATGGTAATCACTTCCAAATTTACATATATTCACATATATTGATCAGTGTTCCAGTTATTGTTGCTCAATGGCGATGCGTGTCTTCAGCCTTGATTTATAGAAACTCCATTTTGGCTGCTTTGTAGTTTTCCTGAAGTTCAACAGACAAAACCAACTTTTATGGAACAAAGTCTCCTATGAGCAGAAATCACTATAGCATAATGTTAAAAAAAATATTAAACCAGTTCAAAATGCTTGGCAACCTCTCACCACAACATTTCATTTAAAAATTCTACCCTGATAATTATTGTTACTTTGGTAAATGCTGTGGAGTTGCATTCGGGCAATAGGGGCTCCAGAAACCTACCCTTGCTCCTAGAAAAAGTTCCTGTTACGATGGTAACCAATCAGAGTAAATCTCCACATTTTCCATGCTTGTGTTGCCTCACTTTTTTTAAAATTTTGGTTTTAAAGCTCAGCCATGTTACCCTTCTACTCGACAACATTAACGTTGAGCGGGTGGACCCAGACTCCTCGCCTGTACCGGCCATTTGCAATTCAACATGACCACATGCAAAACACGTGGAGCAGATATGGAGGAACCAATAAAAAGAAGTAATGGAGACGGGACATGAATAATTACAATGAACCTTCTCTTTACCATTTAAGCGGTGAATGGTTGAACTTTTATGAATGAGCTATGGAGGCATGAAGGTGCCGAAGTTAAGGGTTGCTACCAATTTTCTCTGAGGTAGAAAGACATTAATTCAAATTCATGAATGTCAAACACAGAAGCACCTTTTGTAATGGTCATTGTTGAGGCATATTAAAGGTTTAACAGTATATCAAAGCGACTACATGTTATTTAACGACTCATTTGTAGCTCTACACCCCCCACCCCACCTCTCTGACCCACTAGTGCCTCCATCCACCCCCAACACACACACATGCAGTGCATTCTACCGTGGCTCATTTGCACCTGTGTAGGAAGGAACAAAAACACTCCCCACACCTCCATCCACTGCTGTGATCCGGCCCCCTTCCGTCACCCTGCTCCGGTCGGGACTTGTGCCTGATCTCTCAGAGTTGTAGTGGCCATGAAGGCGAAACAGATGCTGCTCTAAATGGAGTTAATTCTACATCCACAGTCGCCAACCTTGGCCTGGCTGCGCTCACTCGGTAAGCTTAAAGAGTCTAAATCAAAATTTCATTCATTAAGCGAGGATGGAAATGGATACACAGATTAGGAAGAAATTCCTTCATTCCGGTGGCGTGAAGAAAACGTCTGTCTGATAAAAGGCACGTAGATGGAGTTTGAAGGTTATCTATAGTGATCGTTTTTCAGTCTGGGTAGTTTTCTGTTTGGAAAAATGCCGTACATTTCACAACATCTGTCTCTTGGAGGAACATTTTGTTGTTGAAAAGGTTTTGGTTTAGTTTAGTCCTAGATGGTGCTGTAACTCTTCCCCACCCTCTGACTTGTGAAACTTTTTTGCGATGTCTCAAATAAGTGTCGAGTTGAAGGAGGGGAGTCTGGCACCTCTTTAGAAGATCACCTAAATCCTCTATTTTCTTCTTTTCCGCCAGTTCGTGCAAAAACAAACTCTTTAATCACTTTTCAGTTGTTACCAATTTATACCCTTATTTCATACCCACACTTTGCCATTTCATCTCATTCCATTCCCATTTCTTATTGGGAGGCAAACTCTTTTTTTTACACATTAACTAAGCATTGGTAATTAGCTTATTTCCCTTGGCAGTTCCATATTTTTCTTAAACTGTGGAGACTAACCGTTAAAATGCTCAAAATTCAAAGATCATTTGTATATTGCCTTATTAAGACTTTATACTACAACCTATTTCAGTTTTTTCTGCTTCCAGGTACTATTTGGGCCAATTTACTGTAGTAAAAAATGTCCCTGATCAAACCAAAGTAACACTGGAAGAAAGAAGTGGCAAAAGGCTCTCTTAGAGGAGATATACAGAGGCACAATTTTATTGATATTTCTCGAATTTCTCCCTACTTCATAAAAAAGAAAAATAATTCAAAATGACTTTATATTAGCATTTTTGATTGTTTTCATCAATATACTACAATTCCCCAGAGAAAATGGATGGTGGGACTTGGTATTTAGGTGCAAAATAGTTCACACAGTTCATAACCTGGTGTTTGTTGTTTCTGCAGCTGTGTCTAACCTGGACGAGGAGAGCAAGTGGACGGTCCACTACACGGCTCCCTGGCATCAACAGGAGAACGTCTTCCTCCCCGGCAGCAGGCCGCCCTGTGTAGAAGACCTTCATCGGCAGGCCAAAGTCAACCTTAAGACTGCTTTGCGAGGTAAATATTGCCTTAATTAAACACCGAAACGCCTTGAAAAAAGCTGCAAAATATGCACAGTTAGACCATTTCTTAGGTCGTCCATTGCTTGAGCATTCACTTGAAGCCTGTTGAAGCTAGCATGTTCAGTGAGTGAGGTTGAAAGATTTACTTCTCTTTCTTCATCCTTCCAGTTATTAAACGAAAGCCTTGCTCTCTCTCGCTCTCTTGCAGCCTGAATAAAACATGGACATGTCTTGATGCGACTTAGAAAACACAGTTCAAAGAACTCAATAATAGTAAAAATGGCTTACATGGAGGCGTCTTCTTTCAGTAGCAACCTTCACATCGAAGAGCCTTACTGCCATCACAATCTGGTTGTGTTTAATATGGTCCATTCAGTAACCGGATGAAGATCAAACTGGTGTCCAACCAGCTTCTCACTGTCCAGGGTTGAACCAGGTGTCAATCTTCTGGTTACATTAGATTACTTGTGGCATCTCTATTTTTAATAGAGGTTCCTTTCCTAATGTTTTCCTATAAATTTATGAATCATAAAATCAAAACCAAACAAATGAAAAGCAAATGATAATCCTTTAAATAGTCATGTTTATTCTTGAATGATTTGAATTTCTCCCTTGTGAAAAGGGCGTGTCAAAGAGATAATGTAAATCAACTTGAAATAATTAACATTTAGCTTATTTTTAAAATAGGTATTTGTCATAAACAAAGGTGCTGTTTAATTTCTAGCTCTGACGATAGATTTGTCATAAAAATAACAACAAAATGCAAATGATTCACAATATTTCAACTTTAAAAAGGACACATTTTCTGTGTAATTAAAAATGTGCTCTATATATAGCTCTATATAAGTGACCATTTTGACCACTAGAACAGTAGACGGAGTTCAGCATTTCTCATTGCGTCAAGGCAACAAGTCTTTGTGTGCGACACAGTAAAAAATGTCCAAACACGTCATTTTGTGTTTATCCAGCAACACAAGACTGTGAGATCCTCCTCCTTCCTGTTTGTCCGGTGCACTTAGCGACAAGGCACACCTTTGTTGCTCAGTAAACACATGGAGTCAAATTGCAGCACAGACACAACAGTGCATATAAAATGATCAGTTTCCCAGAAAGGGAAGCAGGAATACCGGTGAATCCCGAAACTGGTTTTGCTAAGACGTTTTGGAAAATCCTCCTTATCGCCTCATTGCTCAGATAACTGTGAAGGAAGTTGATGCAGTCCATGCAGGTGTGCGTGCGTGTGTGTGTGCGTGTGTGTGTGCTGAACTACTAACTACTGTAAACAGAAAGTTTACACTCTGGCCTGGCCTTGTGTGTTGGAGTTAATGGTGGGAAACTGGAGCAAATGGGTAAACAAGTTGTTGTAACACGATGCTTTCAGTTATTGGGAGTCCCTGTCTCACGGCTGATTCTTTTCCCATTTTTTGTTTTACCCATGAACTATTACTAATAGATATTACTCCCTGAAATATTGATGTTGCTAAGTAGAAAACCACACAAACATCACCTGAGTGGAAACCCCCATAACCCAACACCGTCCCAAACCCCCAGGTGTCCCATCTGACAGACGACAGGTGTCCAGCGAAAGCTCCTGTCCAATTCCAGGAGGCCCGCAAGACTTTGTTGATGACCGCACATCAGTCACAATTTTGTACTGTCATTTCAGTTTGCTTGCAGTTAAAAAGACCTTCCATATGTCACCATTATGTACTTTTGGCCTTTTAATACTGAACAATCTGACTTTTCATACCCTCCATGCATCTTTTCAAACTCAGTTTAATAGTTGACTTAAAATATATTACTGTTCTCTAATCAATAGCTTATTATCACAAGCTGCGATTGATATCTTTTATTTGAGTCTCACACACACACACACACACACACACACACACACACACACACACACACACACACACACACACACACACACACACATGCTGCAGTGTGAGTAAGTCAAAAGCTCATTTAACTATATTAAATCAATCAGTTTATTGAAATAGGTCTGAAGAGTGAACAATTTTCCTTTTTTTTCTAAAACCAAAAGCACCTCTGGATTCAGAATTCTCTTAAAGTTAACAACATCTTACTTCAAGTGACAATATAAACATTTTACATTAAAAACAGGAAAAACAAATTACAATCAGTATTGAGTGTTTTAAACTTTAATTTTTGCATCTTTGTGCAATCGTTATTGCACAAAATGGTTCATATTTTTCATTATTAGAAAGTTCTAGTTGGATTATGACCCAGAGGAAATTACTGTATGCTTTAGGGCAAGAATAAATGAGGGGAAAGAAGGTTAATTAAATAAGATTTGGTCGCAGTTTCCAGCCAGCTACAGTACATTAATATAGACACATGACCCTGCTAACTGCTCCACATTTCTGAATAATCAATACTTTGTGTCCCTCTGACACCAATATGAGGCCTTTTCACATGATGAAACTTGCGAGGCGGTTGAAGTTAATGAGCTTCCGATTCTTCAGTCGTTAGGATAATAATATAAAGTGTTTATTAGTCTAAATATTTAAATATAATCATTTTCAGTGCCTTCAAGAACTGAATTGCATGGCAGAAACTTAATCATTTGAGTTCAGCTCCTGGAACAATTGAATACAGGAGAGTTTTACACATTTTCACTAAAGTCTAAAAACCACTCCACCAGCATGCACCTTTAAACACATGCCTGTGTGTGTTTTTTTAAAATTTCCATTTTATGAAAGTTTTTTTTTCTATTGAAAAAAAAAACCCATCTTGCTTGTGTACAGTAAGTGTAAGCAGAGACTATCAGCAGAAATATCTGCGTTGGAGTGGACTGGGCCTAAAACATGGAAAATAATTACATAGATTAAAGTATGAATGAGTGGTTTTCCTACCTGCAGCAAACCCAGGGGAAAGGAAAATGTACAGTTATAATGCATTAACATAAACCGTGGCAATGTTGCACCATCCTGTAGAAACCTGTAGAATATAATTGCTCAGAGTTAATCCGATAATTGTTTAGCGGTTTTTGGCATTGTTTGTTTTCTTTGGATAGGTTTGTAAATTCACCAACAAAAAAAGAGAGAAGAAATAAGATGTGATGTAATAGTTTAGCTATAAATATGTAAAATACTTCGTAGACTGTGTATCTAGTCATTCTTTAAAACACACGGAACATCTTTTACTTGCTTTATTCCTTTGCTTCTTCCTCCATCCTGCCTAGCAACTATAAGCACTTCTCTCTGGTGTATATTTTTTTAAGCAGCCATCCCAAATCATGTTCCACCAATCTCTCTCTGTCATCCTCCTAATTACCATCATCCTTTTCTAATTCCCATCTCACTGACTGGCACCTCATCAGCTTGTTCTTACATTAGCTCTGTGTGCTGGCCCCATCAGGCTCCATTAGTTGACAGTATTATACATGCATCGGTGTGTCTCTCCATCGGGGATAGTCTGTAATTAGCTGTGGACATGAATTAAATATAAAACAGGATCAAAAGGAGGATCTCTGAGGTGCCAGGCTAATAGCAAGGTGGGCGCACTTTGATACGCAGCCAGAATTCATCAAGAGGTTCTGCATGTGTATCAAAAACAAACAAATATACAAAGTAAAGGCGGTTTTTTTTTTTACATTCGTCTTAATTTGCAAAGCTTCAAAAGGGGTAAAAAAATACTGAAAAAGAAGCTGATGTTGGTTGATGTGACATTAAATCGAGGCTCAAGCAAGTTGATTGAAATCGGGTTTTTAGATTTTGAATACATAAGATGCGCTATACTCGAGAAGTTGTGGAATAAAAAAGCAAAACAAGGGATGAGCTAGTAAAAAAAAAAGGAAAACTGCAGACACTGACAAACAGAGCAACAATGTGTTAAAAGCCCCCTGAGTGAACAGGAGGAAGCAGGGGAGAAAGGGATGGTTCTGCCATCTGTGTGTGACAGACTGAAACTGATATCACCTCCTCTGCTTCCACATAAACACGTACACGTCTCTTCAGATCACACACACACACACACACACACACACACACACACACACACACACACACACACACACACACACACACACAC
>CAEGAF010169763.1:0-18502 GCA_903067075.1 Micropoecilia bifurca
AACCTGGACCTATCGGTGCCGGTCCAAGCCTCGCTCCAGCCAATCATCGTTTGGGCTCCAGTTCAAAAGGACCTTCAGCCAATGGCCTCCTCTGCTCACCAGCCGCGATCGACCCACCTCCACCCCATCTCCACCTTCTGCTCCCGGCTCTCAGGCCTCATCTTCCTCCGACCGGCGCCACCAGTACAGACCCGCTTTGGGGGTCTACATTCCTATGCTGTATCAGGAATGTTCATCGAGCTTATCGAAGTCCAGCTCGACTTCCCCGGCCTCAACGCCACAGGACTTTGTTTATTTTCATGTTCATTTTGTCATTAAACTCTTAATCGCTTTCTTTCTCCGTTTGAGTCTCTCCAGACTGAACACCAGTTCTCCGTGGAAATTAATAGTTTTAAGAGTTAAATGATTTTTTTTTTTAACCAACATTGCATTGTTGCAGTAGGACTGGTCTTTAGGAGCTGGGTGTAGCTCAGTTCCACTGTGAAAAAGGTGACGTTTCAGGCACCGCTGCCGTTGGTGTTTTTGAAATATCTTCTTATAAATATGCAGATAGCTATTCCTCTTCAAAATGGAATTAAATTGTCTGCCTGCATGCGTGCACGGGTGTGTGTGTGTGTGTGTGTTTCTGAAATGAGAAACAGGTCATCTACTGTGCTTATGTTGGCCATCCTTCTCCCCACAGACTGCTAACAAACACACATTCGGTGACTCTCTCACACTCAAACAGCTTCTCTCAGAGTGGCCTTTTCCCGCTCGCCGCTCCGGGCGCAGACAGCAGCGTGACCCGGGCTGATAAACCTTATCAACCGACACACCTGAGCGTGCCCACAATCACACACATGCGCTCGGATTCACACAGGCATGTTGCTTTCTTTGCTCTGTCCTGACAAGGCCGACACCTGCTTCTGCTGTGCGTGCATGGATATGTGTGTGTGCGTGTGTGTGTGGAATCCATAGAAATGGTATTAAAGGGGCCGGAGGAGACAACAATACACTCCTGGCTTGAGTACACGACACACACCATTGCACATTCACCAACACAGGATTGCAAACATTCAGCAAGCACATAAAGGTCTTAACACACGTGTGTGGGGCCCACACACCCACAGAGGGAAGTCGAATGACATTTATACGCCTCTTCAGTGCTTATTATTATGGCTGTGATTTTAAGAGCAAAAGTATAGATGCAGGGACTCACTCCATCTTTAATCTAAGAGTGCCTGGATGCAGGTATTGAACCTCAGTTCTGATGTAAGATCTCTGCCAGAAAGACTGCAGAGAGTAGAAACAGAAGATCTGTGAGCAATTTGTGACCCTTGGAGTGATTTTGTACGGCTGCAGTTCAAGAATGGGACACATTTTGGCCCACTTGAATTTTTAAGGTAAGAATTTAGATTTAAAAAGATGTAGAGACTTTTAAAACTTATTTAAACAGAAGCATTTATGAATAACACAAAGTATTTGTCTTGAAACTGTTGGGTCCTTTAAATCAGGACTTTTGTTTACAGCTTTTATCCTCATGCTGTGTCATTTTTTTGTTGTTTTTTTTTTGCTTTTCTTTGATGTAAAGTACTTTACATCAAAGTAAAGTGCATTACTTTACCCCGTGTATAAACGGCACTATATAAGCTGGTATGACAAGCAAACCTTTATCCAAAAGCAGACTTAGGGAGTCATAACCTAATGTTGCAGTAGACAAAAATAACATTACGGATCAAGAAAACCGAACAATCACCCAACTATAACCGACCCCCAAAGATTTAGGTAGATGTGCAGTCGAGGTTTTTCTGGACAGTGTGACAGATGACTCTCTATCCAGACAATCTGGAACTGATTGCACACATCAAGCTTATAGGACTGCCAGGAGACCTACCATGACTCCTCTCTGTCAGACCACAGTGGTGCTGATGTTGGCAACATATGGACTGGAACATGCAGATTGTTGCAAAAATTAAAAATTAAAACTGGGGGTAACAGCTTCAGGTGGAGGTATAGACTGACGTTCTGGGGCATCATCTCCCTCACTGGGAAAACAATGATCAGATTTTAATTAAGACTCTGCAACCTCATATGAAATTATCTCCCAAAATGTCAACTCTCAAACTGTTGAAAACTAATGGGATGAGCTTTACATGGCACTTTGGCAACATATTCTGGTTGCAGTATGAGGAAAATCTGCTTCTTATTTTAGCCAGTTAATTAAATAACCTGTCTTGTTTCTTCAAACGTCCGTCATTTGATTCAATAAATGACACCAAAATAAAGTCGGCAGCGGAATAAGCTGTTTGCTTTTGGATTTGCTCAACTTTTTATGTGCGCAGCCCACATGCTTAACTCTTTGTTTAACCCATTATACCCTGATATATAATAAAAAGGCAGAAAATTTATTCCAAAGAAGTATTACTTAATAAAAGAAAAGAAAAAAAAGAAGAAGTAATCAATTTAACAAAGTGCCTCACTGTTGGTGCCAAGCAAATAAATTTAAACCTGGTGGAAGTCAAAAGCCAACATAAATTGTCAAAGTACAATTTTCAATCAAGTCATCAAGTTTCATGCCTTTGTATGAAAGACCCTGAAAGAAATATCCTCAGTGCTCTTTATTATGCCATTAGTTCAACATTAAATAATCCTGATGATTGGAATAAAAACGTCAAAATACTTTTCAGCTTCAGTTTATCTTCTGAACTCCAAACTCTCCAAGGATTCTTACTGGTCTTCTTTTACTACTCATGGTGTCACCTTTTATGTCTGTTTTTTAACTGGCAGAAACTTTTAAATGAGAGTTTTATGACCATGTATTGTTGGTGTGTCACAAAAATCCTGCCACTTTCATCCAAGAAGGAAATCAGATGGTGATATTTACGACTGGGTCGAGCATATTATTGGAAAAATGGAAATGTTAATGGCAGCATCATGGACTGGGCTCCTTTTCCTGGCAAGCTTTAAAATCTCATGAATTCTATTTTTGGCTTGTTTTATGACATTTGTGTAACGTTTTGTGCAAACTGTGCACACTTAAATTAAGAATACAAACGTATTTTAATCATACTAAACCCTCAATGCCCTCAGCCATCAGAAAGAACACCTTGCAAAAGTTTAGGCGCGACAAAAAAAAAGAATTAAAAATGACTCCACCAAGGCTCGCTGACTTTTGTTTTAGTTCGAAACGTTGTGATGATGAGCGCCAGTCACTCAGCTTTTGTCATTCTGTCACCCTTCCTGTCAGTCACTCTGTCAATGTCAGCCGGTTAGCTGGCTCTGCATGAAGGGAAACCCAGCATCAATCAGGCTCTGTCAGCAGGAGCTCGAGCCATTACTTTAAAGGATTATGATATCAGAGACCGGTGGCCTGTGGACTAACAGACTGAGACACAAATCAATGTTGAATTTTTCAGAAGGGCCCATATTAAGAGCTCATCCTTCTGAATATCTGCATTCATAAAAATGTTTTTTGTTGTTGTTTGTTTTCTGGATCTGAAGTGCGTTGGAAAAATACAATATCTTACCACATATTGTAAGATATTGCATCTTACCTCACATTATTGATGTAAAGCAAAAATGTGTCTGAACACATTTTTGGTCACCTGTCTGGTACATATATGGTACAGTTACTTTTGAGTAACTTTTCAGCAAGATATATGAGCTTGTTTAAAGTAAATAATTCCTTAATATTGATTTAAAAAGTACTGGAAAATTATTTCACTTGTAACAAGGCATTTTCGCCAGGTTTTATGTTAAATAATCTGCCAGTGGAAATAGTACTTTTAATCAATATTAATGAATTATTTCCTTAAGAAAAACTACATCTTGCTGAAAAGTTATGAGTTGTATTTGAGTTATATTTGCCTTATTTTAAGTGTAATAATGTATTTGCACTTGAAACTAGAGTAAAAATACTTTGTAAGATATTGTGTATTTGCAGTGTACATGCATGCATCATGAAGATGAAGGTTTTTAAAGACATTTTCCAAAAATCTGATTCTTTTCCAAGCCCAAACCGTAAGGAGGAATGAAGGAAATTGTCTTTGAATTTACTGCATGTAACTTTCATTCTTCAGGCGATGGACGGACGGACGGCTTAAATGACAGAAGGAATAAAACCTGTTAAACCAAATGTTTTTGACGCTGCATTTTCAGATTTTTTTTTTATAAAGCAGTTGTCGGACAGACAGGAGGGTTATGGGAGAGGGGGAGGGCATGTGTCAGGGGTCATCGGGTCGGGATTTCAACCCCTTGATGGCCACATCAAGGACCAAGGCTTCCATACATACCTCAGCTTTATCTCAGCGCCACCAGAGGGCCCTCTTTTTATTACATGCTAACCAGATCAAATGGAAGCGCCTGACCTAAACTGCTGAACGATTATAAAAGTGTGAATTATAGATTTAAATATGGGTGACCTTTTTAGAATAATAACAGCGTAGCTACAAGCTGAAAGGTCTTAGCTTGGTGCTTTTATTTCAGATTAATGTCCCACTAAGGGGCCACCGTGATAGTATTTGGAATCTAAAAAAAACTCAAACATGCTTGCATACCTTAATGCATGCAGACCACACACACCCCCGCCTCCCCACTCCACAAAACATTTGTCCTCCTTTAGCTGCAGTGCCACAGTGACCCTGACTGGTGAATAACCAGAAGTGCATCACTGACAGCTGTGTGTGGCTGAATGCTCCTGCATGCGTCTGTGTGTGTGTTGTAATTACTCGAGAAGATAAATCTTGTTGATGAAACAGACGGAAGGAAGAGAACTCCAGAGAGGGGAAGGAGCAAGAAGGCGGAAGATGGGGGGAAGAGGATGAAGGAAGGAGGGGAGGATAGGAAAAGCAGCAGAGGAAACAAGAGTAAAAAAGAGGAGAGCGTAAAAGAAAACAAAGAAGACAAACAAAATAAAGAGGGGACAGCTCTGAGGGGAATAAAATGATGTGTAAAAAAATGTAACAATCATGTTTCCCTTTCACTGCACCACAAATCAGTGCAGAGAGAGAGAGCAAAAGTGAGAGAATTAAGACGAGAATGACAGGTTGAGAGAAAATTTGAAAGCGAATGAGCCCACCAGACACTGAGGGAAAAAGACAAACAGACAGCAAAACAAAGCCCGGAGAAGTCGCATTTTCTTAAGGAAATATGCCTGAGTGCGTCTGCCAAGTTAAAAGTGTAAGAGTGTACCTGCTCATGAATATTAATGCAAACGGCACGGAGCAGACAGCTATTGGAAGGACACTGAGCGACTGCATAAAATCTGCGAGACATGAAAGGTAGGACAACCTGGGAGGAGCAGGGAAAAAATGGGTTGTGCAAGTGTTTTGGAGTGTGGAGCGTAAAGGGAGCACGGATGCGCACACACACACACACACACACACACACACACACACAGACAAAAATTTGTTACTCTCCAAAAGCCTGGTTTTCTCAAGGTGAAAACTTGGTAAATTGCTGAAGCAGATTGGACAAGACTGCAGGTTTGGAGATTGTCACTGATGGACCCAGTCTAGCTACCATGTACCGCAAGGTATTGAACTTCTTCACATTTTGTCAGATTGCTACTATAAACTTCAATGTATCATATTAGAGTTTTATGCGATACGTAAACATTCACTCCCCGAGCTAATGCTTTGTTAAACCACGTTCCTCTGATTTTACAGCTGCAGGTGTTTGGGGATGCACTTCTACCACCTCTTCCTGTTTTCTTTCTCATTATTTTCCTCCTAAAACTAAAACTCAGTCGGATTGGATGAAGAGAGGATGTTAACACTTTGAAAACAGATTTGAAAGGAGATGAGTGCAGATTTTAATTCCTTCCTGTCTAGTATCTCTGACATCAGACTAGGCACACTTATTGGCAGAGGAATAACAGAGAGTTGGCCATTCTAAGGTAAAAACCCAGCACATACAGCTTTCATGTTCATGAACACTGTATGCGCCCCACAGTTTGGGAACCTCTGCTTTAAGGTATGGATCTCTTCTGCAAAAAGCCTCTGGATCCTCATAACTTCTGGAAACCTACACGCTCCAAGCATCATCGCCTTGCTTCCTTCTCCTCCAAGCTGCCACCAAACCACTGGTTGTAAACACCGTGCCAGTCGGCAACCTGAGATTCCACTCGCTCTCTCCGGCGTTAATCTCCCACTTCATCTAGAAAGCTCCTTCCTCTTTCTTCTCCATTATTTCTCGTTATCTGTTCCACTCCAGTTACTTATTCCATCTCCTGTTTCCAGCCTCCAGCACCCCGCACCGCCAACCATTCATTATTCAAATCATTGTAAAATAAGCCTTTTAAAACTTTGTTAGTCTCCCGAGAGTGTTCGCGCATTAGAAATGTACTCAAAACCATGACGACGCTCACATCTCACCATGCTTTCAATCGCCTTCACTGGAGCTCCTGATTTCCAGAGACACTTGCAATCAACACTTCTCTCAAACAGAGATTTCACTGAATTTATGGAGGAACAAATTAGCATTGTTTATTTTATCTTAAACACTTTAAAAGCTTTTTAGAGGGAAAATCATACCCTACACTGAAAAATCTGTGTGTGTGTGTGTGTGTGTGTGTGTGTGTGTGTGTGTGTGTGTGTGTGTGTGTGTGTGTGTGTGTGTGAGTGAAATGCTTTTATACCTGAATGCAGCATTGTGTGATGTAAAGCTGTAAACAAAAGGAGAATCTAACTTCAACGTACGGAGACCAGCGCTCAGATGGTTTTTGGAAAATATATAATATAACTGAACTACATGCAAATGTCACAAATTGCACAAGAAATAAACATAGAAGCCTTGAAGTAACTTCTTAAATTTTGCTTGCTCAACTTTTCCATACGTACACACTTTTTTTTCATTATTTTACAGTAATTAAATATTTGCCCAAATGTATTGTGTATTAACTCATAAAAGGGACAACAGCTCAAAACTCCATGAGCTTAGAAAACCTTTTGAGATTATTTGAGTAAAATCTATATGGTAACACGATTGATATTAGATAAGGTTGAATGGACACAGTACTTTTTATTGCAAAGTTGTTGAATATTTAATAAACATGCTTTAAAATTCTCTTCTACTTTCTCTCTGCTATGTTCTTTGGTTTTCAAGAAGTTTTGTACTTTGATGAACCTATCTAATTAGTAAATAGTTTACTATTTACTAATTAGGCGACTTTTGACAGCAGGTGTTTGACCTGGACATCATAGATCTAAAAACTAATCTTAAAATAGTCTGAGGGTTATGAATACTTTTAGAAGGCACTAGATCTCCTATTATTGCACTTTCTGTCTGATTTCTCTGGCAGTCTGAACAAGACCTAGCTAAGGGATAAAAACAGAAGAGAGGAAACATTTCTCATTAGTTTTCGAAACCTATAAAATAAGAGTCAGGGTTGGGGTTTGCAAAGATTGTTTACAAGCCAATTAAATGAGGACATAATGAAACCAGGAAATCTTTGTAGACAGGATTATGTGAAAAGCACATAATCTTGTTTTTGCCTTTTTCATTGCTATAAATATGTATTTTTTTATTCATACACACACACACACACAGAGAGAGAGAGACAAGACAAACAACAACCATACACACACACACTCACTCGCACCTAGGGACAATTTAGAGAGGCCAATTAACCTGACAGTCATGTTTTTGGACTGTGGGAGGAAACCGGAGTACCTGGAGAGAACGCACCATGCACAGGGAGAACATGCAAACTCCATGCAGAAAGAACCTGGACCGGGAATCGAACCTTGGACCTCCTTGATGCAAGGCAACAGCTCTACCAACTGAGCTGAAAGACTATATTAAATCCTAATATATGTTTACAAATATGTTTAATACAAGCATTTGTTATTGTACTATGTGTATGTAATTAATATTCTTTAAAAAAGACAACTTCACTTGGAAATAGACAAAAAGGAATTATGAGGGAAATTTGTGACTAGATTTCATCCTGAATTTATGATCTGAATCACAGGCAAATATATTGTTTCTATTTTAAGATTAACCAGCCCATTTGGCCAATATAAGACTTAAAACTTTGGAAATCTACCTGCAATATTTCCAAGGTATTTGCTTTTATTTACATTCTTTGTTGAAGCAAGTTGCTGTGAAGTTATTCTTTGTTTTGTATTTTCCTTCCAAGAAATTGGACATTCTGGTTACTTTTCAAAGTGGATTTTTAGGCTTTATTGGAATCTCACTGGAGCAAAGAATCTTTTTTTTCTTGAAATAATATCTCCAGAAAATAAGATTTATTCTCAGAAATAAGAAAATAGACTGGTTGGCGCAAGATAACCAAAAGGTTAGTTGGTAATCTCAAGGAAATTAAAAAGATCATATATAAAAATTCTTTTGTGTTTTCAAAAGGGACATAATAAAATGTTATTCTGATTTTAATCTCATTTTCTCCCATGTAGCTTACAGCTAGCTGCACAGGTGAAGCTAATCAGTCAGAAATAAAAAAAAAACAAACATAAAAGATCAAGGAGAAAATGCATTAACTGTTTACACCGTAACACCAGTGTCCTTATCTGCCCTGGAGAGATGCGATATAATATTGTTTTAAGGTTATTTTTTCCATATAGACTTAAAAGTCTGCAGTAAATTTTAAAAAAAGATCAAAGATAAATCTACCTTAAAGGATGAAAACAAATAAAAACAGTGGAGAAAGGTTTGAAGTTGACTAATCCAAACCCCCCACTATCTACACAGTCATGCATATGTGTGCAGAGGGCATGCACACACTTTAAAAAAAGTACTTTCAGGAGTGTGAGTGCATCTGTGTGTGTACACAGGGGTAAAATTGAACTGTCATGCCCAGAATGGGCACTTTGATCATTTTAAGTTCACAGGAGAGAAGAGCAGAAAACTGTAGATGAGACAGGTGAAAAGAAAAGGAAAAGAGATGAGAGGAGAGGAGAGCAACAAGAAAGCAAAAAAAGAAAAGCAAAGAGGGGATGGTGAAGAAAAGGAGACAGAAAATAAAGGAAAGTACAAGAGAATTTTGAAATACATTACTAAAAGAGTTGAGAAAAGGGTGAGAAAGGAAATAAAGGGGGTGAGCTGAGCAGCAAAGGGAAAGTAAAGGTCTATGGATGTGCAAAGAAAGGGCAGAAGGATAATAAAAAAGTGGAAGTGCAGGGGAAATAAGCAAAGCACTTGCAAAAAGGAAGACAAGTAAGAATTCTACAGAAAGGAGAATGAAAAGAAGAAAGAACGGCTAAGCAGTCAAAACTTAAAAGATGGCGGAGGACGGCTTAATGAAATGAAAAATAGAACGTAGAAAAAGACAAATCCAACAAAGGAAGAAAGGGAAACCGAAGACAAGGGAGGGAAGGAAGGAACGGGGAGAAGCTGGAGTGGCGTCGACAGAAATGATGGAGGGAACGGATAAGGGATGAAAGCCTTTTTCACTGAGTGATGAGGATGTGCTCACATCACACGCTACTTACCCAGGATTCATAGCGTAAGATGAGTTCCCAGCATCCCTTTCATCTCCACAACATGCAGCAGCAGTCCATCAGAAAAGAGCCTGGGGAGACTCTCAGCCATGGACAGTTACATGTGAACACACACACACACACACACACACACACACACACACACACACACACACACACACACACACACACACACACACACACAAATGATTGAATTAAGACACACATAACCATTTTTCACTCTCCTTTTTTTAAAATCACACACACTTTAAGAAACTGCACACGCACACAGTTTTAACTTCACATTCTCCTGAATTAACCTGGTGACTATCCGCTGCTACCAACACACACACACACACAGGCAAACAAGCACTACAAAGTGGTTGGCTGTCTAGACGTATCCGTGGTGATCACAGAAGCCACTCGTTGCCGTGGCGTTTGATCTCTTGGTTGCCACGGTTGTCTGAACAGTCTGTCAGGGTTGTGCAGGAGAGGAAAGAGGACAAAAGTGCAAAAGTTTCTGGAAATTCTTCCAGATGTTGATAAGGATTTATAATAGCAGTTTTGTGAGATGCCTTTATCCCACAAAGGTAGCTCAGATTTTATTGTATTAACTGAAGTACTGTGACATTTTTATTTGGAGTAATCATGTTAAAACACCTGGCTTTTACACATAATGTGGTGCTTTTTTTCCTGAGTAACTCAAGTGAAAAAGTATGGAAAACAAAAAAAGGCTTTTGACTCAATTTCAGCTTTTAGTCTTATTAAGTGTCCTAGTATATAGGGAATAAATGTGACAAAATCTTTGACATTTGTTGTGAAGCTGTAACAAATAGCAAAAATAAAAATCTGTAAGATAGAAAACCAGCGCTCATAATCACTGTCTCTTGTTTAAAATGTGTTTTCAAATAAGGCCGGCAATATTCATCGTTCTTAGCAGGCAGACATTTCAGCGCAGTTTATTTATAAAACACAGCTTCACAATAAGTAGACACTTGGCAAGAAAAGCAGGTCCAATTCATAATTAATTCATAAAATAAATGAATAAATTGACTCTTCTTGAAAGGTTGGTTTTCTAAGCTGCAATTCTCAACAAAAATAAAAATAAAAAAGGAAAGGGTCAATGTCTACGTGACGGCGTGACGTGGCATCACACACTTTCTCTTCACCGTTTTAGAAGAACTCAAGATTGAGCACTTTGCCAGAGGTGCTTGTTACTTTTACACAAAAGGTAAAAGCCAAATTCATTTTGCAGAAATGTTTTTTATTGAGAAATGTGAAACATTCAGACATTGTTTAGGTGGGATGTCGAGAGGCGCTCCTGTGAGGGAACATCCGATCCTTTTCGCTGTCTGTGCGTCTGACCTTTCGGCTCTCCATCAACCTCCCGACATCCTCGGATTCTGTGTCCAGACAGATGTGCATAAAAAGAGCAACATACTGAAAATGATCAGTGTGAGCGAAAGAGAGAAGCGAGAAGCGGCAATAAAAACCTTCCTCGTTCACAGACAACAGCTGGCCGCCAGCGTTCTGTGAAAGCGGTAAAGTCAAGTGAGTGATTGCTGAGCAAAGCCGAGTCTCTAAATCACTTAAAGCAGCATGCCGGAAAAAACAAAGGGAAGAATCTCAGGGGGATTGGGTGAAAATGTACGTGAGTCTCTCTTTTTTGAATCTTTGAAAGAAACACATAAATCTTGAGTCAACGAACCTCAAAACAACTTCTTTTATTTTTGTTTTTTCAAAGGAAATGCAAAAGACGAGTGGAGTAACACTATGAAGGAGAATCTTCTTTGGTGGGTCTCGCTTCTGCATCTTCTATTTCTGACAGAAGCCTCACTTGATGATCAGATGCATATCTTCACACTATTTTTAAAGCTCAAAATAAAAGAAGCCATCATCATATTTCAGTCAAACGTGAACATTTTGACTTTCCTGCTTAAGTTTAATTATTTATTTTTACCTGTGCGAAGAAGGGAGAGAAAGAGAGAGACTGGATGTGTCCAGAACAAGAAAAAACTGCAGAGAAGAAAGTGACACAGGTGGAACAAGTTGTAGTTGTCTATGGCTGACGTTCACAAACATTTAAGCTATAATGCAAACCAAATTATTTCTGCTTTTCAATTTCTTCAGACATCCTACCTAAGGAGATCCGGTCATCTCTTCTGCAGATCTGAAAAGACTGTTCTAAAGAAACAAAACTGTAACTTTTTTCTGTGTAGCGTATCAGAACTATTAAAGGATTGTCTGATGCAAATTGCCTAGTACAGGTTTGACTAACGAATACACTGTGCTTTTATTTTGAAGTAGAGATGATCAAAAGCAATCTGAATGAATCAATGCACATAAGCGTAACCCTTTCGTTTTGTGCTAAATTAATCTTTATAATGTCCGCTAACTTCAGCCTAATTATCCAGCAACTTTGTCATACATTTATCAATTAGCCTCGGAAAACTTATACAGCAACTGACAATGGTTCTTGTTCTTCTTTATCTTTTTTATTTTGCACAGTAGGGTCTGGTGATCAATATTTATAAGACTTAAAAACAACCTTATATTGAACATTTAGCCCGAATCACTTTAAAGATTTCTGAATTTTAAACTTAATTTCTTTAATTTAATCGCCATAAAGTCTTACTTCCCTCCCAAGGATTTTGAAAGATTGATTAATAAATTATTGTAATTCTACTTATGCCGGTTCAGATCGGTCATTGATCAAAATGCTGATGCTTGTCTGTTAACAGGACCAAATACCTCCAGTTGTGGCTTCACTCATTCTTTATGGTCATTCTTTATGGCTTCATTCATTCTTTATGGTCATATATCCACAAGAACACAAAGGTCAAGAAATTAGTTGTTCTATGATGAAATCAGAAAAATTGAGGACCGTGTCTTCTCTGCTGCAGCCCCAAAACTGTGCAACAATCTGGGGATCTATACAGGAGCTGCCAAAATCTGCACGCTTAGGTGATTTTAAGACTCTACTTTTTAACTTTTGAAATAAATAAAGCTCGACAATCTATTTCTTTAGCATCATTTTACTTCTTTCTAAACTTGTGAATTATTTCATTCATATGTTTTGTGGAGATTTTGTCTCTTTTTGACAACTACGAGGTGGTGGTACCAAGTGGTCTACAAGGAGTTTTCATCTACAAAACATATACTTGCTGTATCATTTATTTACACTCATCTTTCTTAGACCGTTTGTTGTAAACCTGATAGAGATTTAGATCACATCATGCCTCGAACACGCCGCATTGATTCAAATTTCTTTCTGATGCTCAGTTTGAACTTCAGAAAGTCGCCAATTCCAAGCCCAGATGTCTAACTCCCAGATTGGAGCAATTCAGTTGCTCAGTACATACAAGCAATCGAAGAGCTACACTTAGTAAAGCGGCTGGAAAATGTATGTTTTCAGTCAAAGAAAAAGAAACCTTGTTAATAAAGGTTAATAAAGTGTCTTGAGATGACTTTGAGTGTGGGTGGACTGCAGCTCTCTTGGACCTCCACTGGGATGGATAGCTGACAAGTGAAATGAGGCTCTGTCTGTCTCCCCACTGGTCTACTCTGTTTTCTATTTCCCTCTGTCCCCCCACTGCCTCAGCTTGTTCTCTCAGCTGTGTGACAGATAATTGACACATTATCATACAACGACCTTGGGTCGCAAGCAAGCCCCCGCCAATTAAAACCAGCGCCATTCCCTTCACAACTCTCTGTAATGGAAATATGCGCACTCCGCTGTGTAAAATGAGCAAACCATGAAAACACACATTATGCCAAACACACATTACGTGTATACAGCCGCTTGCTCAAGAGGAAAGCATGTGAAAGACAAACATTTACAATAAGTCAAGTCAAGTCTTTAAAAGCCGATGGAAGATTGTAGATGGAGAGGTCAGTTTACGTGCATCCTGTCATTAACCTTGGACGGCAGTGGAAGGGTATCTAACTAACTTTCTAAGTCACTCAATCACAAAGAGATAGAGCGAGGGGTTGCTGAAGACGGGGAAAGATGGAGCGAGGCAGACGTGGAGTGACAGAGACGGAGGACGGCGCGCAGAGACGGATTGGAACAGGATTAAGATTCGGATCGACGGTGAGAGAAGAGGGCAGAGAGGAAGAGATGGAAGAAATTAAGCAGAGAGCCGGGGAACAGTGGGTGAGTGGGAGTTCTCGCAAATGACACGAGAACAGTTTTCTGAATTTGTGTTGCTTAGTTACTGGGAAAATATCTACGAGCAGAAAAGACAGAGGAAATAAAGGAGGAGAGGGAAACTGGAGGATAAGGAGAGAAAGAGGGCCTCCCCTTTTCAAGCGGAGGGAAGGAGCAAAGACGAAGTGCAAATAGGTTGCTTTAAAAGAGTAGCCATCAATCTATCAATCTAGGTACGCTGCCAAATTTCCCTCTTTACTGCCAACTTTTCCAACTCCCTACAGGGGATTCGAAGGCACTCAGAGACCTGATGGGATGCATTATCTGTTCTCCATTTCCTGGGTCTTTGCCTGAGGTTTAGCCTCAATAAGTGGGAAGTGTCCAGAAAACTTGTGAACAAACCTATTTTGAGATGACAAAAAAGAAACCTGACCTGATGCTTGTGTTTTCTAAAAGCTCATTAAGAACAACAGCTGAGAGCATAGAGAGCAATGACAGCTTTTCAGAGTTGTAAATCCAGACTTTCACAACACCAGCACAAAATCTGCATTTTCGTTTTGCTGTTTTGTAAAATCGCACGGTTAAAATTGTTAATTTTTATTAAAAAAAACGTCCAGTTCTCGTGAACCCAGTCGTCTTTGACCGCAACATCTCGTCCCGTGAGCTGGATGCACCGATATACACCGAGTCATAATGTTATGATTGCAATGTCAGTCTCAGCTCCTTCTGACCTGCCAAAGCACACTGCACAGAGACAATCCACCTATCCGTCCTTACACACCATTTTATCCTCACCCATGAACAAGAAGCAAGCATCCTGTAACTTGTTTACTTCGGGTGACAGCTCACTCTCAAACAGAAGGGAGAAAAGCAATCCTTCAGACAGATGATGACGGACTCTTGGGCAGAGATTTTGAAGTGCTGACTCTCATCCCAGCAGCTGCTTCATACGTAACTGCAAACCCCTCCTGATGCATTTTGTGAGTCAAGGTCTGACAGGTTTGAAAAAAGGGAAAAAAAAAGAAAAAGCAATTCGGAGCAAACACAATCTTCCCCTCAAATGCAATAAAAAATCATCTCCATGAAGGCCACGGACTTGTACCCAGAAAGACCCTCATCCAGATCAACAGTAACTATGCGTTTCATTTTACAGAGTCTATTAATATCAGTTAAACTGTTTCACCTTTTGACCCGTTACAACCTCAAGCTTTAACGCTGCTTATTGGGAATTTAGAGCAACTCAATTATCATGAAGCGAAAGGAGAATATCTCATGATTTAAAATGAAATATCTTTAAAAGTACAGCATGTGATTCTCTGCAGAACGATTGAGTTTAAGTAATTTCGAGAAGAGGAATTTCCAAAGATTTTAGTCTCTACATGTGCAATGCTGGTAAAGCCATAAGCCAAAAAGACAGGTGGCTCCACAAAGTACCGACAAAATACTCTTTAGCTTTTCATCCATCAAAGATTTTCTGCCAGTTTCTTTTCCATGTCACTATTGTGTTTAATTTTGTGTTTCTCATAATATCCCAATAAAATGCCTCAGTGTCTGGAGGCGTAACATATCAAACTGTGGAAGTTACAAGGGGGACGACTACTTTTCCAAGCCAACATATGATTAGAAAGAATAAAAATACAGACAAGTGTCTCTGTCACTTGCTGTCTGTGACAGAGAAGATATGACACAAAAAAGAAGCATCCATAATGATTTTCGGTCTCGGCGGCAGTTCGGATCATTGGTTCCCGTGTATTTATGCAGTACTGCTGGGAAACAAAAGATGCATGAAGAAATAAAAGATTTTTATGGCGAATCGTTGCTGGAAAACTGTCTTTGCGTCTGATCTATGAGCTCTCGCATAATGTATTCCACACTCTGCAAACCTGTTGCCATTGTGCTGAATCTTCTGCTCAAGACAAATTAGCATTTAAATGAGGCAAGTTATTTTCCTTTTACGCGTGCTCTAAATTTTTTGACGCCATTGGTTTGATTGAGATGAGAGGAGACAAACTGGTGGGCCATTTTTTTTTTTTTTTTAGTGTTATTGACCAAGAAAAAGGTTGAGTGAACAAGTCTGCTTCAGCAACAACCCCTGCTTCAAGTTCTCTGAGTTACACCCATTCAAAGATGAGATATGCAGCTCAGTAGCCTATAACCAGAACGACCCATGTTTGGCATCAAGCAGCCTGACTGATGCAAGCCGTCTTGCCTAAAGGACCACTCCAGTGATTTTATACCTTATCTCTACAGTGTGCGTGTCGAAGAGAGATACGTTAGTGCACCTTTCTCTTGGCAGGACCACTGTATCTTGCAGGAAGACTCTGTTCATCTCTCCGCAACCACCACAGGGATGACATGGGATGCTAGGAAGAAAAGCATTACTCTTCCGAAAGTTTCGCTTCATCTTGGGAAACAAGATGTCAACATGTAGCTCTGACAATTAAGATAGGATAGGGCTTTAAAAGTGGGGAGCAGGCATTAAGTACTTCTCTTCAAAGCATTATTTGAAGTTTGAACATTAAAAGGAGATGCTGTCATTTCTCCAACCTGTAAACGAGGAAACCTGTTCCTTCAATTATGTATGCAGTTGTCATGATGTAGCACTGACCTCAAAGGCTTGTCTGAGTGAAGAAACAGCAAGCAACCACAAACCTATAGGTTAACGCTGCGCTATTCTTGTACTCTGTAGTTGCTACGCTCTTAAAAAAATGCTTAAATTGGTAAAATATATTACATGAAACAGGAAACCCACTCTTTAAAATGTGGAAGTATCACTGGAGGTTGCTAATTTCAGTACTATTGTTAAACTCAGACTACTTCATCCATACGGGGTAATTCTACAAAAGTTGAGGCCGACTTCATTTTACAAATGAAGAATTTTTTTAGCTTTGCAATTGCAAAAGAATCTGCAGAAAAAGACAAGGTAAAGAACTGTGAGCAAAATGAAGACAATTAAGGAATATTTGTTCTGTTCTGGGAGAAGCGACATGCACTTTAAGGCATTAAATATACAGCCACAATTAAACCATGCACATAATAAAGGGTCTTGCACTTGCAAATTATTTGTAGATATTAAAATCTCTGGTTGTGTAGCTTATCTGCTAAACACAGATCTGTTTACCGAGAGGTCCTGAGTTTGATCCCAAACAAATCAATCTTGGATAAATCAGATCTTTTTTTTCCAACTTCAAATGAATGCATGATAAAATATTTAAGACGTGTAAGAGCTTTTAATCTTAGATTAAACATATAGCAACTTAAATTGGTAGATCTTCTTAATGTAAAAATGTCTTAAATTACAAGTAAATGTGTTAATACATAGTTGTTTTACATATCTTTATGATGCGATGGAATGGCAAACTGTCCAGGATTCATCCTCTCTTGCCTAATGGCTACTGGACATGGGCACCAGCATCCATACAACCCTTCACTGATAATCAGCTATACCATATTCTCTCTTTCTTTCAGTTTTTTTGTTGTAATCTTTTAAAAATCTATAATGCTGCTCCACTTTCAAGATGTTAGGCTCTTTAACTTGGAGTAAAATGATAAACACGGAGCCATCATAAAAAGCTCGATCGACGCTCCATTGCAGTTTTGGAGAACAATCTAAACAGTCAACCAAGCCTTGCTGCAGTGAGGTGTGTGTAAGGTGAAAACATGCTTATATGAGAAATAAGAGTTCAGTACACATTTCTTATTAGCAGAATCTTATTACAGAGCCGTAATATGTCTCTGCAGTTCTGTATCTGAATAAAGTCAGCTTGTTCAAGCAGGAGGAGCAGCTTGACTGCGGAGAAAAAGTGTCATTGTTAATACCCCAAGGCTTGGGACTGAGAATGTGCGGACAGGGATACATTATCTCCATTTGGTAGGTCATTTAGAAAAAGAGCGCTGTGTAACCTTCTTCCTGCCCCTGACTGAAAGCCTGTCTTTTTCTCTCTCAAGATATCTCTGCTCTGCGCCCCGACTGTGAAACTCCATAAAGAGTGATGGATGTTGATGGAGACACACGGAGAGGTGATTATAGATCATGGAGTATCGAGGAAGGACGCAGACAGACAGATGGAAACTGAGAAGGAGTCGATTGTGGTCGCAGAATTGTAAATGACAGAATAGATTCCTTTTGGCCGTTGTATGTGGAGCAGCGATGCCACGGTGTGGCAAAACGCTGAAGTACAACTACTGAGAGCGATTTAAACACGCAAGACACTACAGTAAATATTGAATAATAAACATCAATTATAAGCTTCACATATCTAATGAGTGTTGTACTCAAAGTGGCAATCTCAAACAGGAATAGCTTGATCGTTTGTTCCTCTGCTGGCCAAACAAAAACAGAGATTTGAGATTTACAACTGTAAGCAATCAGAGAAAATGAACAACATCAAAAAGGACAGTAAGCAAGGAGATTAATACAAAATATCTGACCTAAGAGACAATTCCTCTGCCTCATCTTTTGTCCCACACTAAGACTGACAAAGACTTAGAAGAACCAGCCTAAGGATTACTGCCGCTTCTCTGGCTAAAAAGGGACAAGAACTGCTGCAGTTTAGCTAATGTATGTAACTCCAATTTCCTTAGGGAAGAGAGAAGCTAAATCACATGTATGTGGTTTAGAGGTGTGCCGATCGATCGGTCACCGATCATAATCGGCCGATTTTCGTGAAATCGGGGATGATCGGGATCGGCCGATCATTGGCTCTGTTACCGATACCGATCACCTACATCTCATTTCCCAGCCTGTCTGTCCAGCTGTTCTCGTCTTTTCTTCACTCTGCGCAAACGCGCAGCAACAAATGCTAAGCAATGTGTAACTATAACACACTGAGTGAATGAGGACGTTTGCGTGTTGCGGCGAAAAATTAAAGCAGGTCAAAATGCATCAACACCACGAAGCTAATAGACATAAAAACAATGACGGAGTTTGGCTACA
>CAEGAF010169764.1:0-10699 GCA_903067075.1 Micropoecilia bifurca
CACACACACACTGTTTCTGTTTTTAAGTTCCTCCTCCTCCTCCGGAGACGTTCTGGGTAAACGGAGCTGCAGGACGAGTCGCTGCCGCCAGAACCGCCTCACAGCTCCAGGTGGATCCGCCGGGTCCCTGCAGAGCTGAGAGTCTCACACACACCGATCCCCAGGTGTGTGTGTGTGTGTGTGTGTGTGTGTGTGTGTGTGTGTGTGTGTGAGACCCCCCCCCCGGTCTCTCCGGCTACACTAACAATAACACTTGGCAGCAGAACCAGCAGACTGGGCTCAGAGGGAACCAGCACCTTGTTAACCCGACACCAAGGTCTCACCTGAACACCTGCAGAGTGAGGCAGCTGCTCCAGAACCAGAACCAGAACCAGAACCAGAACCAGAACCAGAACGTTAAGCTACGGTTCTGGTCCACAGAGCAGGTCCACTAGAACCCGGTCTGTGGATGTTCCCTACACCTTTAATCTGACGTTATGAGAATATGTCAGAAATATCTGTTTTAAATGAAAATCACAATTACAAAAAAAATATAATTCCAAGTTTTAGTCATAATTTTGAGAATAAAAGTCAATAAGAGAATAAAAATGAAGTTCACAACATTAAGTCATAATTTGTAGCTATAAAATCACATTAATGACATAATTCGACTTCCTGTTGGACCTTTTTCATGGATGAACTGGAGCTTCATGCTGAACCTCAGATTCTCCAACACGTCTCAGGTTGGCTCTGCTGCAGTTAAACACGGGTCAGAACCAGAACCAGAACCAGATCAGATATAGTCCATCTGAACAGGCCAGTCAGGAAGAGGAACAGAACCTCTGTAAAGTCTCTGTTTACCGGTCCGGTCCGTTTACAGACCGGTCCCTATGTCTGGCCGGCGGTACCAGCCAGTGTCCTGGTCGCCGGGCCCAGAGGTCCAGTTCGTTTTACCTCCTCAACCTGAACTAATTGTTCATCAGAGGCGCCGCCTGCAATATGGCTCCTCTAATTACTGGGGCCCGTTGGGGCCCATTTGGGCCCGTTGGGGCCCGTTCTGTCATGGACCCATACGGGCCGATGCTGCTTCATCAGAACCAGAACCTGAGCCGCTCCGTTTCTACCTGTGAGCGCCTGGCGGCTCTCCAGAGGCTTGGCGAGTTGTTTACCGGGCCGCCGGGTCCGACTGGGCCGACCCGGAGCCTCCGGAGGGTTAATCTGTAATCTGTCCTCCAGGAACAACGTCTGGAACCTCAACAACATGAAGCTGATGGACAGAATCACTGATGAACCATCAGAATCCAGGAGAATCACGTTTAACAGAAAGATGTGAATAAACTCATCCGATTTTAAACTCACATTTTATTACTATTCTGGTTACAGAAACTTCATAATTCATTTATTTCTTGTTCTGGATATTTAAAATGTCTCTCAGTATTAACGTTAAATCTTCATTAGAAATTAAAGTTTTTTGATATTGTAGACAGAATACTTGCATTTTTATACCCTTATCATTATATTACCGTGAAATAGTCAAAAACAATATTGTTTAAGGCAGAGGTTCCCAAACTGTGGGGCGCGCCCCCTAGGGGGGGCGCCGTGTCACTGCAGGGGGGGCGAAGCCGTCTGGATGAAAAAAACCAAACCTGAACGCTGTATGTTCTGGTTTTACCTTAGAATGACCAAGTCTCTGTTATTCCTGTTAATCTGATACAGCAGAGGTTCCATACTAACCATATCTGTGCAGGTAAAGTAGCTAACAGATGACTAGCTAATGTCAATACAGCACCTTAAGCTTAACAAATAGCCTGATGTTGTCTATGTCCAGCTACGTATGTAATATGTTCTGCCCCCAAAAATAGTTAGAGACAGGGAGTGTCTGAGAATCCCCCCCCCCTCACACACACACGTTGTTCAACCAGACAGCTATTCATAATCCATTGGGGCCCAGAAAATGTTTGGGAACGGCTGGTTTATGGCAATAACTTCTGGACCAATTTATTGTCCAGTAAAACCTGTGGACCAAGTTTCCCTGCCTGTATTATTATTGTCCTGTTACCATCCCAGGTTGTGCTGCCTCCTCTCACGTTGGCCCCCCAGTATTATTACGTTACTCTGATGTGTCCCGTCTTCTGAGGACCGAAACTCGACAGGAATATTTAAGCAAAACTCTAATTTAATCCTGGTTACTTCAGCTAATCAAAGGGAATAAAGCTGAATATTTCCTCAATAATCTGATGAATAGTTGGAGACGTTCCAGACCAGAGACTCAACATGTTTCCAGAGCGTCAGGAGGAGCAGGAGGAGGAGGAGCAGGAGGAGGAGCAGGAGGAGCGTATAGCTGCAGGAAGGTGTGGGAAGCAGCGAGGAGCTTCGCTCGGTTCGTCTCGACTCCTGAGACGCTGCAGCGTAACGAGGATCTTCATCACCGTGAGGCACAGCAGCATGAATATCAATGACATCCTGCACAACAAGCTCAGCCTCCACTGAACAAACTGATCCTGATCTTACAGGTCCCAGCGAGCCTCACACACACACACACACACACACACAGCCTCTATGTGTGTGTTGTTGTCTGCTGCGCCCCCTGGGACCCCCCTCCCCCCCTGTCTCCCTCCCTCCTGTCCCACATTCCCTCCTCTGCCTCCCTAATTGTTTTTTATAATTATTTTCACCCTGTGCTGTTGTGACAAGCCGCTGCTGCTGCTTCGCCGCAACAGATTAGCAACAGAGTCGAGTCGCAGCGAGTCGGACGGATCGACCGGCGAGTTGGACGCAGGTCAGAGTTCATCCCTCCTCCCTCCCTCCCTCCGCCGTGACTCTTTATCTGCACAGCTCACTTCTTACCAACAGTTGGGACTTTGTGCAAAATGAAATAATTAGCAAATCATTTGCACCCCATATTTAGCTGCAGAAACATGTTCAGAGTGACAAACTGTGGGTTTGTTGGATCCCTGCAACACTTTGTCTGATTAAAACGTGTGAAATGATTCGTCTGCCGGCACAAACTCTGATCCCCAGAAGGTTAAACCTCTGAACTTCCTGTTGGTCTGAGGAAAACCGCAGGCGTGGAAATAAAACCCGTTTCACACCAGACCCACTTCAGGAAACTTTAAATAGTCTCAAAAAGAGGCTTTTGTTTCAGTTGGAGCATCAGCTTCATTCTGAGGATATAAACTTAATACTAGTGGAATAAACACAAACTTACCAAAATGTTTTAATGAGGAAAACAAGCTTCTGACATGAGCAGCTCAGTCTGGCTGGTTTTAAGAAAAGTTCAGCTGCAGCTGATAATTTGTGTTAAAACGTTTAGAAAAATCTGTTAAATCTGTCATCATGTTGTGACTATGAGTCAGATAATCTGCCAAAAGATGGATGAGCTGCTGCAACACCGAAAACAACCAATCAGAGCCAGGAGGCGGAGCCTAGCGCTGTCAATCATCCTCATGTACCTTCCGCTAAACGTGCTAATGGTGGAGAAACAACTGACCTTTCCTGGAAACTATTTCTCTGCCGTCATCAGTGGCTCTGCTAGGTGATCTGACCGGTTCACTGATGGGTTTGTGGCTCAGCCCAACCGGACAGCAGAACTCGGTCCAGAGACGGTTCTGAGTCTCATGATGAGATTCCACTCAGTTCTGTGTTTCTGTTGGAAAATGTTGGATTTTTCTGTGTCTGAAGATGAAAACGTTGAAGCTGATTCTGTTTCTGACCTGATGGTGGCGCCGCGACTCGGCTCATCACAACAGAACATGGCTGCACTTCCATACATCTGGTCCACAACATTATGGACCTACAGTCTTTTTTCTAATGATTGAAGCTGCAGAGAATGAAAACCAGGATATTAACCCTTATTAACCGGAACGTGTCGGCGCTGACATGTCTGAATTTGCAGTACCGTAATTCCGCCACATGTGGCGCTATCTGAAAAACTCCAACGGTTTCTGACAGGGGAGACGTTGCACTTTCCAGCAAGTATTGGGTTAATACGGAAACGTCAGCTGCAGCTGCTGAGAGTAATTAATCCAGATATTTCAGAAATAACTTGCTGGATATTGAAAGTTCGACATTTAAAGAAATACTTACAATTAAAATACGGAAGATTTATTTAGGCAGACGCTCGAAAATCCGGCGTTAAAGGGTTAAGAAGGAACTAATCATTTCTTCAGTAGATTTATTGTGGATTTTCCTTTAAGTAGAAGATTGAACCCACAGCTATAGGTCATAAATATTCGTTTTGGTCATTTAAACTCATGACTGTTGTGAGACCAGATGAGTGTTAAACATGTTGGACTGTTGAGTCATTAACACAGAACCTGTTGGTGAAACTTGATCTGCTGTGGATTCAAACTTCTGAAATGTTTTTCTGTTGGTGTGAAACAGAATCTGTCCTGCTAAAGTTTCTTCTTTTTGAATAACCAGTAGTTTTGACTTTTGTTTTGCTCTTGATTTAAATAAAATCCCTTTCCCACTTTGTGATCGTCAGCATCCAGTATTGACCTGAACCTGAACTCACTTCAATGATGTAAAACTCAGCATTCAGACTGCAGATGTTTAAAACTATCAGATGCCATCAGTTTAATTTTTCAGGGTCAGATTTGGTTGCGTTGGGCTGCTGGTAGCGGTCAGCTGCTTACCCGGCTCCGCAGATAGTCTGCCAGGTTCTTCCGGGTGAAGTTCGCTGCTGCTGACGGACTCAGTTCATAACCTGGAAATGAGAAGGAGGATGAAGGACCAGCAGTGGATCTGAGCTGAGGACAGACGGCGGCGGCAGCAGCAGCAGCAGCAGCAGCAGCAGCAGCAGCAGCTGCAGCAGCAGCAGCAGCAGCAGCAGCAGCAGCAGCAGCAGCGTCGTACCGTTCCTCATCTTGTACAGCTGGACGTTCTTCTGGATGTACTCGGCGAACTGGACCGTGTCTCCAGCCTCACCGACACACAGCAGCAGGATCTTCTCACTCAGCTTGAACATCTTGTCGTAGTCTGAGAGACAGCAGAGCCGTTAGGTTCTGGTTCTGGTTGACCTGAGCCCAATCAGGGAACAGCCAGGCTCCCTCATCTGTTGCTAAGCAGCAACGCATTTCACTTTGCTTCAGACTTCAGGGAGACAATGGAGATACTTCAGAGTCGTGATGTGAAAACTACATGAACAGCAGCTGATTCTCCTCTGACAGAGCAGACAGCCTGACTAACTGGTTATACTGGTGTTAACCTGAAGGAACGGAGGAGAAGCTGCAGATGCCTTAGTTTTATTCAGCTATTAAACTGATCCTGATGCACAGATCTGTTAAACGCAGGTCAGAGGCTCCTTCACTGTCCACTTTTAAAGTTGGTCTTAAAACGCATCTATTTCACTTGGCTTTAACTCCAGCAGGATCGAGTCTTAAAGTGTGTTTTTGTTTTTAAACTGTAAGAGTTTTTTATTTATTTTATAATGTTGTGTTTTAATGTCCAGCACTTTGTATCAGCTGTGGTTGTTTTAAAGGGCTTTATAAATAAAGTTGGATTGGATTGCTTTAAATTAAAGTCTAATACAGAGTGATGCACATTTTAGCAAATAAAATCTACTTTATAAAGACATGAAATAAAAACAGTTAATTTCCAGAGAACATTCATGTGTTCATCCTGTTTTAAAGAGAAAACATGAATAGAAACCAGTCTTTTCTTCACCTCAGTTAAAGCTGCTTTATTATTATTATTATTATATGTGGTTTTAACCTGAATTATTACTGATTATAATCAACCTGAGTCTCTGATAGAGGAATAATCAGGAAAAGTCCTAGTTGTTTTCAACAGGAAGCAGATCGAGAAGCTTCCATGATGACTTTCACTTTCACCATCCAGCCTGTTAAACCGACAGGTGGAGGAAACCGTAGAAAAATCACCTTCAGATATGATTAAATATTAAGAACCTGGAGAGTTTGGAGGATAAACTAACAGTAATAAATCTGATGCTAACAGCGCCGGTAGCGCAATTATTCCTCAGTTTTTTCCATAAAGTTTAATAAAACACTACCGTATGTTACACAATGATAAAACCTTAAGACTCCAGATATATTTTATAATAAGAGCATTAAAATGTATAAACAGGCCGAAACGAGACCAAAACCACGGGTAGAGCAAATGCTAAGCTAATGCTAAGCTAACAAGGTAGCATACCGTGTTTCATCTGAATGATGCTGCTGGCAGCGACATTATCAGCAGCGACGAGAACATAATCCGGTCCCTGAATCCCGATTAAATATTCCATGATGTCCAACAGGCGAAATGTGGATTATTAGAGGAAAACAGAGAAGCTGAAGCGGCGCTGGAGCTTCTCCTGTTCGGATTACACAGCAAAAGTTAGCCGGAGTTTAACTGACGCAGCCTGAGCGCGTCATCAAGACGTGACCAGAAACAAAGGGCGGGTAATTTTAAACGGGTCGCTGCTGTGTTCGTTTCACCGAGCGGGATTCTGATCGGATTACCGGGAATATTAACCGGAATCTCACCGGGACAGAGCGCGGGATGAGCGAAGGGACCCCGCGCACCGTGATGGCGGAGGAGAACCACCTGCAAGCCCCGCAACGGAGACGATCCCCTCGGTTCGGTTCCCCTGGAGCTCTGCGGGAAGCAGAGAGCAAGATGGCGCCGGGAGAGAAGCGGTCCATCACCGTGAGGAAGATCGTCCCCAGGAAAACCACCGCGGTGACCGGGAGCAACAAGGAGAACAGGCCGAGGACTCCGGACCTCCAGGGAGCGAAGGGCTCGACCCGCCGGAGCCCCAGCTCAGCCGGGAGGAGGAGGCAGCGGGGCCCCGAGCCGACACCCGGCGGCCCGGCCTCCTCAGCCGGGAGGAGGACGGAGCCGCAGCCCGCCATGCCGTCCGCGCAGCCCGCCATGCCGTCCCCCATCCGGCCCGCAGACCCTCCGGACCCGGTCTGGACCCAGAAGGTCCGCCGCTCCTACAGCAGGCTGAGCGACAGCTCGCTGCTCAGCCCCGGGCCCAGAGAGACTCTGTTCGGCTTCGAGAAGCTCAGCACCCCGGAGGTCCGGAGCCGGGCGGAGCCGGTCCGGAGCCGGGCGGACCTGGTCCGGAGCCGGGCGGACCTGTCCCGGTCCTCCCTGGAGGTTTCTGGGTCATTCGCGTCTATGCTGGAGGCCGATGAATGCGGACCCGAACCGGACCCGAACATCCCCGGGGTGACGGTGGTGAAGGAGAAGCGGAAGAAGCGGAAGGTGAAGCAGATCAACACCGAGGAGCTGGAGGTTCTGGCGGCCCGGATGAACCAGGAGTTCCGGGAGGCTGAGCAGTTCGAGCTGGTGGTGGAATGACGGGGGGACGGACAGGTTCACAACACCTGCTGACCGGGGGACGGACAGGTTCACAACACCTGGACTGACCGGGGGACGGACAGGTTCACAACACCTGCTGACCGGGGGACGGACAGGTTCACAACACCTGCTGACCGGGAGACGGACAGGTTCACAACACCTGCTGACCGGGAGACGGACAGGTTCACAACACCTGGACTGACCGGGGGGACGGACAGGTTCACAACACCTGGACTGACCGGGGGGACGGACAAGTTCACAACACCTGCTGACCGGGGGGACGGACAGGTTCACAACACCTGCTGACCGGGGGGACGGACAGGTTCACAACACCTGCTGATCTGACTGTGTAAAGCTGTTAGTTTATAGTTCTAGAAACACCGGATGATCTTTCTGAATGGACCGAATTCAGCTTCCGGTTCTGATCTCTACTGTTTATTCTCCAGGTTCTTCCTTCATTTAGTTTCTACCAGAACCAGAACCAGATGCTCGGACTTGGACCTTGTAAATCTGAAAGGTTCTGGTTCTTCTTCAGTTCTTTAGGGTTATGAAGCTGGAATTACAGATGATCCAGGAGACATTAAACATTTTATTCTTGGACTCTTGTCTGCATTTTCTGTCTGAATAAATCAGAACATCTGCCTGATGCAGATCTATGTCAATTTCACTGCTTTTATTTGTGTGAATTCATTTTCTTCAGTTTTATAAATCAGATTTATAAAAGTGTTTTCTTTATTTTAAATCGCTGCTCTGAATAATTTCTTTTGGCTGATTCCTTGTTTTGTTCATAAACTGCAGCTGATGATTGATTACTAAACCAGTTGATTATTTTAATAATCAATCCGATTAATCGTCAGCCATAAATGTGAAAAGTTTAACGTTTCTCTAAAGCTTCATTGTTGGTGGATTAACCAAAAATATGAATGAACATAAACCATCAGACACATATTGGACACATTTATTGGACAATCAAAGGTCCATAAGAACGTAAATGTTTAAGGCTTCAGACATCAGGATCACCTGGGAAACGGATTATTTCCTCTGATTACATAAAATGAGGACAAGATTAAAACTGCAATAAGATAATTAAATCAATTCAAATGTTTTTATTGCAAAAACAAAACAATCTAAAGGAAGTTAAGCATCTGGAATAAAAGGGATTATTCCCAGATTAGCAGAGATTCCTCTGGGACAATTATAGATTATTGATCAGTACAGAAGCAGTTCAAAGTGATTTACCTGATAGAAACATACAGTTATCAGAAAGATCAACTATATTGATCAATGTCCCAGTTATTAGTCAAAGCAACAGGATTCTAGTCTAGATTTACAGGAGATCAGCGTTTCGGCTGGTTTCAGTTCTCTGGACGTTTGTTCCAGATCTGTGGAGCATAGAAGCTGAAACCTGCTTGTTTGGAGAAGAACCTGGAGATGTAGAACCAGGTGGTGTAGAAATAGGTGGTGTAAAACCGGGTGGTGTAGAACTAGGTGATGTAGAACCAGGTGGTGCATAACTGGTTGGTGTAGAACTGGTTGGTACATAACTGGTTGGTGTAGAGCTGGCTGGTGTAGAACTAGGTGGTGCATAACTGGGTGGTGTAGAACTGGTTGGTGTAGAACTGGTTGGTGTAGAGCTGGCTGGTGTAGAACTAGGTGGTGCATAACTGGGTGGTGTAGAACTAGGTGGTGCATAACTGGTTGGTGTAGAACTGGTTGGTACATAACTGGTTGGTGTAGAGCTGGCTGGTGTAGAACTAGGTGGTGTAGAACCAGTTGGTGTAGAACTGGGTGGTGTGGAACTAGGTGGTGTAGAACCAAGTGGTGTAGAACTGGGTGGTGTAGAACCAAGTGGTGTAGAACTGGGCTGTGTAGAAGTGGATGGTGTAGAAGTGGGTGGTGTAGAACTGGCTGGTGTAGAACTAGGTGGTGTAGAACTGGCTGGTGTAGAACTGGCTGGTGTAGAACCATGTGGTGTAGAACTAGGTGATGTAAAACCAGATGGTGTAAAACCGAGTGGTGTAGAACTAGGTGATGTAGAACCAGGTGGTGTAAAACCGGGTGGTGTAGAACTAGGTGGTATTGAGCTAGGTGGTGTAGAAGTGGGTGGTGTAGAATCGGATGGTGTAGAAGTGGGTGGTGTAGAACTATCTGGTGTAGAATCGGATAGTGTATAAATGGGTGGTGTATAACCGGGTGGTGTAGAAGTGAGTGGTGTAGAATTGGATAGTGTAGAAGTGGGTGGTGTAGAAGTGGGTGGTGTAGAACTATGTGGTGTAGAATCGGATAGTGTATAAATGGGTGGTGTATAAATGGGTGGTGTAGAACTATGTGGTGTAGAATCGGATAGTGTATAAATGGGTGGTGTATAACCGGGTGGTGTAGAAGTGGGTGGTGTAGAATCGGATAGTGTATAAATGGGTGGTGTAGAAGTGGGTGGCGTATAAATGGGTGGTGTAGAATTGGGTGGTGTGGAAGTGGGTGGTGTATAAATGGATGATGTATAAGTGGGTGGTGTAGAAGTGGGTGGTGTATAAATGGGTGGCGTATAAATGGGTGGTGTAGAAGTGGGTGGTGTGGAAGTGGGTGGTGTATAAATGGGTGGTGTAGAAGTGGGTGGTGTATAAATGGGTGGTGTAGAAGTGGGTGGCGTATAAATGGGTGGTGTAGAAGTGGGTGGTGTGGAAGTGGGTGGTGTATAAATGGTGGTGTAGAAGTGGGTGGCGTATAAATGGGTGGTGTAGAAGTGGGTGGTGTATAAATGGGTGGTGTAGAAGTGGGTGGTGTATAAATGGGTGGTGTAGAAGTGGGTGGTGTATAAATGGGTGGTGTAGAAGTGGGTGGTGTCTCTTTCTCTCTCTGGTTCACTCTGAACTCCAGAAGGAGTAAAAATTTTCCTAAAGTTGTTTTTCAGTAAAAGTTGCTAATTGAATCTGTTGGAATCGAACCTCCATGTTGTTGATGGAGCTGATGACGGTGTCAGTAATTCTGCCCGGTTCTGGTTGTGGGTCTGCAGGTTCTGATCCGGGTCAGAGGTCGGTTCTGTCTGCCAGGTGAGCCGCCGCCTCAGAGCCTGTTCACCTGCACAGCAGAAATAATGAGCCATTCTGTCAAAATACACTGTTTGCTTTTCCAGCATCTGCTGCTCTGTGTCCTCAGGTGGCTCTTCATCCTCATCCTCATCTTCATCCTCATCCTCATCTTCATCCTCATCTTCATCCTCATCTTCATCCTCATCCTCATCTTCATCCTCATCTTCATCCTCATCTTCATCCTCATCTTCATCCTCATCTTCATCTCCATCCTCATCTTCATCCTCATCATCATCCTCATCTTCATCCTCATCTTCATCCTCATCTTCATCCTCATCTTCATCCTCATCTTCATCCTCATCTTCATCCTCATCTTCATC
>CAEGAF010169767.1:0-38054 GCA_903067075.1 Micropoecilia bifurca
GGAAGGAATGTGGTAGTTAGCTTAGTAAGGCCAACAGGGTTTTCATTCTGGTCTCAACAGGGTTTTCATTCTGGTCTCAACAGGGTTTTCATTCTGGTCTTCATCTTTACGATGCTGCAAACGTTGACCAAAATTAAAAGCAAAAAAAGGTTGTAGAGTCACATATATCACTACCCTTCCATTTAACCTCTTCACCTTTCCAATGTTCTAATTTCTTCAGCCTCCTTCATCTGGTCACTTCACCTCCCTTTGTCATTGTGCTCTGGCAGCAAGCAAAGTCAGCACACATATTACCGCTTTTCACAAATCCTTTCACCTTCATGGACCTCTCCAATCCCTCTTCATGATCATTTCTTCTCCACTTTGACACAGGGAAAAAAATCCCATTGTCTTTAAATCTCTCATTTCGATGTGGAATAAAATTATTTTCTTGAAGCATATTGCAGCTCTTTCAGAAGCAAAGGCAGGTTTCACTCTCAGGTCAAATACTTTTGTAATTTCTTTTGAAAGAATTGGGGAAAATTAATTTTTTCACGAGGTGTAATGTGGGACTTTGAGCCGACTTCCAAGCATTCAAACAGTTTGCTCTCTCTTAGACTGCAGCCTCCCAGAGAAAATGAAGCATGTTCAAATGAATCCTTGCAGCAGGTAAATGGGCATAGTGTAATGGTCTTTATGGCATTTAATAATATACGCAGAGCCTTGCAAATGTATTCGTACCTTCCACCATTTAACATGTATGTTTCAGGTTATAACCAAAAACCTCTATGTATTTTATTTGGAATATTATCTCCTAGGAAAATGAAAAACCTAATCCTAATAATGGACCAAGGAGTGGTTTGATGAAAAGTGGACAGAAAGATTGGTTGAGTGAAACACAAGGCAATAATGGAAGTTAACCTGTCAAAAGTTTGACCTTCCACGGATGCTGTGGTGGCGTTGGCGTTAAGCACAGCCCACATAAGGAGGTTTTAGTCCTCAATGCCTCCGTTGCAGATTTGATTCCCAGCCTGATGATCTTTGCCACATGTTTTCCCCCTCTCTCATTACTCACTTTCCTTTCTGACAACTTTCAAATAATGGACATGAGAGCCAACAAACCTTAAAAATAAATAAAATATAAAAAAAGAAGTTTCACTTTCCAGCAGAACAACCGGAAATCCAATGGAGAGGTTCAAATCAGCCTGATGTGGAAAATTACAGATGGAATCACAGCATTGGACTTATAAAACTGTAGTTAAAGCAGCAATAACTTAGGTGACCCTTTGTGAACTCATAAAGAAAGTGCAGCAAAAAAAAAAATTTTTTTTCTGTTAACTTCCGCCAAACATCCGACTGGAAGCGTAGAAAGTAGAAGAGAGATCGGCATCTAAAACATATGTGCAAAAAATAAAGAATGATGGATTTTGGATGTACAAGAAGGGAACAAGCACATAACAAGATGTGTGTATGTGCAACAAACAGGACAAGCTGACTTAACTTATGCTGCAAAAACAGGACGTTCCGGGATTCTTTTTTCTACTTACTTATTGAGATATAGGTCAGGCATACACTCGTACACACACACACTCACAGCCTGATATATGCAGTATAGAAACTGATTATTTTCCTGTCTCAGCTGCTCAGACAGCACAGAACATACGGCAGAAATTGGCCAATTGGGACACCAAACACAAGCTGCGTGCTCCACAGAAGCAGAGGAAAATTGGGTTGAAGAAATTCTTTTAATTGCTGACAAAACGGCAGAAATATCTCTCCTCCACTTGGACTCAGACGAGGAGCCACCCGCCCACATGGCCTTTGCCTCGCCATGAAAGCTCCTAAAGCAGGTGCTAACTACAATCAGAAAAGATCCTGCATTAGCTAACGAAGCAACGGTTAGAGATCAAGGTGGCACATCGTCTCCGTCCGCCGCCCGTCACATCTGTGCGCCATCGAAACCGTCTTTTCCCTTTACAAGGTGAACTATTTGAGTCGACCTGCCCCGTTTGATCTGCTGTGGCCTTTCAGACAGGGAACTGGATCAAAAAGGTGCCAGCAGATTTAAAGCATCTCTACCTCAGTAGCTTGTTGCTCTCCTCTTCTTCTCATTCCTCCATCTGCCTTAGCGTCACTCAGAAAAAAGTGGCTTTAAGTTCTAAAACACTGCATACTAGAAGTGTTAAGGTTATTGCAACATGATATCATCTCTCTATGTCTGTCAAAAAAGATTAGATTAAAACAGGTATTTTCTCTCATATCCACAAGTCTAGCTTTAAAAATATCTCACGTTATGCACTAGTCTGTTTAATTGCATAGAGGACATAAAACTTGCTATGAAATCTGAGAACAGATTTATTTTTTTTAAAAACACACCTTCTCATGTAAATATGTAACATCGCTGGTTTGCACCTGAACACATCCAGAGTGTTTATGAATGGAACTAAGTGCTAAAAACAACGTTCTGTAGGGAAACTTTAAAAAGAGACACCAAGACAAAATATGGAGGAGTTCCAGCTATTGCTAAACTCTTCTAATTGGGAACATTCTCAAGAAGCTACCATGGCAAAAGAAAGGTAGACTAAACCACTGATATGTCAGGGTACGCATTAAGGTAGACCTGCCTACCTAAATACCTTCATCTAGCTCTGTGATTAACTGAAATACATCCATAAAACTATAAACATATTTTAAGTCAATAACTCCAAAATGTTAACTAAAAAATGTACTAGTTCCACTGGTAGAGTTTTTTTTACTAATAACAAAGCATTTTTCCCACATTGTGCCAGTGCAGCTAGTACATGTTCATCATTATTAAGCAATTATTGACATAAAAACAATGTGAAACGTTGTATGCAAGTTAGCTTAGTCTTATTTCACGTGTACCGAGATATTTGCACAGGAAACTAGATGAAAAGTACTTAGTAAGATTTTGCGCTTCAGCAGTGCAATGGTGACCCTGGTAGATAACCTACCAAGAACAGCTGCTTTCACTGCAGAGTGGACCAACATGATATTGATCCCCTTTGATTATGAATAGGATGTCACCTAAACAGAATAAGGTGTAGTTGTAACACTCAGTGTTAGACTATTCCCAAAACTAAAAGATCAGCATAATGTAGATTCTGCATGTGCACAAAGGCATAAAAAAGTTATGGATATGAAAGGAATGGATATTACCATAAGCTCCTCCTCTGATGTGGAGGAGATATATAATTAATTATAAAATTCTATTTTAACTTTACAGCTACTTTTTTCTTCTCGTACTTCAAATCACCAGTATGTGAATATAATAGCCTGTCACAAAGCTTGCTAATAAATACATATGTAACTTGAGCTTGTAATCAAATGTGCATTCTTGTAAGGAAACTTAACATTGAGAAACTTTACTACATCTATTTTATTTAAAAAACATCCAATGTAATCTGAGAACTGCTCTTCTGCAAAATAATCAGATTCCAACAGCAGCTAAATCAGGCTATATTCATGTTTTGTTGTGAACACAAATGTACCTTGCAGTCCATAGTCAACAGCAGCTCAACAGGAGAGAACTTGGCTCTCACATTGCTGGGTCGGCACTTTGCTTCCCACCGGGCCTCTAAACAGTACTTAAACGTAGATTTCTGAAAGTGCTGTGCATAAAAAGCTCTCAGTTTAATGTTGGTTTCATTCCGTCCTGTAGCAGCAGTTATGACGGTGCACGCCTCCTGTGGGCGTTTATCAGACTAAATAAACTTAAAGCGCTCGTATTGACGTGTTCTGATTGTATATCTGTGCTGCCTCCTCCACCTCCCCCATCTTTGTTTGTTGCAGCCTCTCTGGGTGAAGAGCAGTGGGGTTTGTGTCGATTCTCTGTGGCTCTCATCTCAGTCGGGGTCCGAGAGACCCCCGCTGCACCACCTGAACCCCGTACACATGCATGCACACACTTGCTTTAGCCCACAGCCTAGATAAAAGCTTCCCAAAATGTGAGCAAGATGGTTTGTCCAATCCAACTAAAGAAATCTTCAATAAACCAACATTTAAACATAAAAAACAGCTGAATTTTTGATTAAATGTTTAGTTCCACTATCTTCACCTTTAATAATTTGCACTCTTCATATGTGCGTGGGAAGTGGCAAACTTGAAGTCCCTTTGACAGAAATTAGATACAGCACCCACATATCTAAATAACACATTAAAAGATTGATCAGAGCACAACATGACGAGGAGTTTCTATGTTCTAAGAACAAATGAATAATACAAAACTCCAAGAATAAACTGGGTAATTGGGTTAAAGGCAGCTCAGAGGGTGTACAGCTCACCGCTGTTGCCCGAGTCCGACACTGACTCATTAGGGTTGAAAACCTCTATTTAAAATAAATCCCCCCTCTCTGCGCTCACAGGTGCAACAGCAACACCAATGTTCCCTGTGGTCACGATGTCATCGGCCGTCGCTCTGGGTGTTACGCCTCGGCTCCAAAATGGAGGTGATGCTCAAGGATTCAGGCTTATCAAGGATTCAGGCTTATCAAGGAGTCCCAGGGCAACTGTGTCATTATGACACATGTACTTAAAAAAAAAAAAAGGATTTCTCACATGTCCATGTCCTACATCTCCTCAACATCAGCTCACTCTCACTCATCCTCCTGAGCTCAAACCCCGAGAGGGATGAAAGTAGAAAGAGAGGAGGGGGGTAGGTGGAGGATGAGTAGGTATGTTCAGAATACAAAAGGGAAGGCTTTCCATTTTTCCCTCCCTACAAACACACCACCTAAAGATATTTTTTTCATTCCTCCTCCTCCTCTTTTTTTTCTGTGTGCTTGGCAGCCAGACCAGTGGCTCATTGCCCGTATAGTCTTTCCAAATCAGCCCACACCTACGCACATCACACAAGTCAAAAATTCATAAGGTGACACAAAACTGTCAGCGCATGTTGATGCGACTCCCGAATGATGGCAAAATGTTTGGAAGTAGGTGGATGAGGGGCAGAAAATACACACACACACACACACACACACACACGCACACACACACACACACACACACACACACACACACACACACACAAGTCCACAGTGTCTCAGACTCCTGAACACACAAACAGGGATGTCGCCAAAAAGTTTACAAAGGGCTGGTCGATTAAACGGGAGCGGAGAGCACAGATAATTCAACATGAAACGTTTTTTTACAGTGGTGAAGGTTGTGTATGGGATGCTGGGCGCCAGAAGAGGGTGAAGAATTTACCCTCTTGAGGAATTTTCTCCTCTTGAATTTTTTTTAGTAAAAGTATTTTTACAAAAAAAAACTTTTAAAAATGTATTTAATTTAACAGAGCAAATTAAATAAATCAGGGTTTAAGCCAATTTTGATATGATGTCATGACCTACAAGAATTACACCGAAAAGTAAATATAAAATAAATCTATTAGTACACGTTTAAACGAATATTTAGGTTTAATATTTGGAAATCATATTCTAGCCAAATTTTGTGATTTGTAAAGGAAGTTCAGCAGGTAGTTTGACATCGTTTCCCAGAGCAAACTTTAAAAACATCTTACATCTTACAGTTTGATGCATCTCAAGAAAAAAAATGGGAGGGAAAAAGATGATGTGTGTATTATATGTGTGTGTGTGTATATATATATATATATATATATATATATATATATATAATTATGAAATTCTCAGTTCTTCCCAATTAGTGACACATATTTATTGGGGTGGTCACCCTGCCTCCCCCTCATCTTAGCAGCGCCTCTGCAAACAAAATAGAGAATTAATTTAGGGTTTCCAAGTTGGCTGGATGCCTTGAGTGAATTTCCATTTATTCAGCAAACCCCACAACTACTTCCATGAACCAAACTGACACTAAACAAGTCCTAAAACTCAAATCCATGAATACTATATTATCACATCCACTATGCGTCCAAATTCCGCATTGTCCTTATAGCAACATTAAAGAGACTCTACGCGTCCTGCAAACATGCGAAATTCCAGTTAAAACAAAACTGGAGATGTTCGCTGCGGTGGAAGATCCGCAGCCTTCCAGCCTGCGTTACTGGCTGGAAGCGACAACCTGGAGCTGCTCGATCAAAGCACCAAAATCCAGAATGTTAAAAATATAAAAAAGAAAAACAAAAGAAGACAAAAAATGCTCCGTCGGAGTGGTGCATGTTGGTCCAGGTGAAAACAAGGAAGCATCGCTCGGGAATAAAAAAAAAGCATAATGAGAGAGCAGAGGTATGGCTGAGGTGGTAAGAAATGGAGAAAATTAAAAAAATTAAAAAGTAGAGGGTGGAAAAAGTTTGCATGTACTTACTTACTTGTTAAGCCGTGTTTTGTATTATCCGTGGTTGGTATTATACATTCTTTTCTTTAGGATGTCAGAGTTGCAGGAGGGGACGTTTCCATTCCCGCTCGGCTCGTCAGAGCAGCAGCAGCAGCAGCGGCGGTTCAAAAAGCTCAGCTCTGCAGATCCGGGCGCGCAGGAGAGCAGCGCTCAGCATGAATGAGGCAGGAGCTGCGGTTGGACTCCGGCATCCCCTCGTACATACAGACGGATGAAGGGGGAGCGAGGAGAGAGAGAGATGGAGAGCTTAGTGAACATGCGCCCCCCAGTGGATCCGGTGCGTAACATTGGAGGTTGCACGACGCACTTCTGCCAGTGGCGCATTGGTGGCAGCATCGGACCCGTTTCAGTCTGCGGCTCCGTGACTCCGTGACTCCGTGACTCCGTATCCCCTCCTTGGACTCCGGTTTTAGGCTGTCTGACAACAATCAGGGTCTGTGATTGAAGATGCTCCTTTCAGCTCCACTGATTGCACCTGTCATCTCACGGAGCGCAGATCTTTGCTCCTGTTCTCTCTTTGCCTTCTTTGCCTCTTGTGTTGTTTTTACATCATACTTTTCAGAGGCAGGTGTGGCTTGAGTTTCTGCTTTTACAGTAAAAGTATAAATACCTGGTCATTAACAGCGTATTGCTAAAGTATTCACACCCCTTGACCTTTAGTCTAGTTTGTCATGCTGCAACCATAAATTGCAAATCTATTTCAATGGGATTAATTCAACCCAAATTAAATCATTCACACCCATTTACTCCAATATTCCCACCTACAGGTTTCACCAACTCAAATTTAGGAACCACTATAAATATGATTTAAGTATAAAAATCATGTATTGAAATTAAACATAATCTACACAAAAATGTACAAATTACTTTCAGTCAATTGGCAATAAAATTTACAGATTTGCGTCTCGGGTAGGATAATCTGTCATGACAATTAGAACCTTTGGCTTTTCTCTGTACAAATATGGTTTATGAAGAAACTGTAAGGGAAAAAAATAGTTGAAGGAAAGGCACACCTTGGTCAGAAGTTCAGGCCAGTTTTGGTGTCGGGAAAACGCTGTGCTGTGGAAAACTGCAGAGCATCACCATGAATACAGCCTCCCACAGTGAAACAAGGCAGTGGCAGCATCATGCCTGTCTTCAGCTGGGAGAGAGAGACTCAAGGAGGGGTGAATAAAATGTATGTCGCA
The DNA here is from genome assembly GCA_903067075.1 of Micropoecilia bifurca. Lineage (NCBI taxonomy): Eukaryota > Metazoa > Chordata > Actinopteri > Cyprinodontiformes > Poeciliidae > Micropoecilia > Micropoecilia bifurca. The sequence continues at coordinate 7,497 of CAEGAF010169767.1, forward strand.
CCTTAAAGAGTGTGGCATACATTGTGTGAATATGCCACACTCTGGCATACATTGTGTGGTAAATTCACAAAACATTTTAAAAATCATGTACGAGTTTCTTTCCACTCAACAATCATGTACTTCTTTTTTGTTTAATAAATTCCAACAAAGTATTTGAAAGTCTTCACCTGCAACGCGACAAAATGAGAAACATTTCTAAAGCTCTGCTTGAACAGAAAAACACGTGCAGCTCGGTGATGGTGAACATGCCACGCCGCTTGTGTGCCTGATTCTTTTCAATAGCATTTAATGCTGAAGGTCAGCTTCTCTCGTTGAAACTCAACAAATCATCTCCATCGGCGGCGCTGGCCTTGTCTCTTACCTCATCAAACATTTGCGGCTGGCCATGTCTCATTTAGAGCAAGATGACTTTTTTTTCAGGCCATGAATGTAATCGGGAAAAAAATCTTAGGATCTTACATTAAAAAAGGAATATTTGAATTTTCTTCCTGCACATGCAACATTATCAACATTACAGGAATTAATATTTCTGTTGCTTGTCAAACACAGACACATAGTGTTTGATTGTCGGTTTACACCCCCTTCTTAGGAGACATCACCAGGATATAAGGTGATTTAATTGTCCACAAAACAAGCACTGCTTGTTCACAAACATCTTCATTTAAGTCCAACACTCAGCAGCTACAGCCTCACAGAAAACAAATAAATCTAGTTTATCTTTAATTTTTAAACATGTAAATTATTTTCAATGTGGTGTTTAGAAACATTTGGAGGATATTCAGAAGGCCCTTTCTAGATGAAGGTCCTGGGACTGTACTGTCATGGGGGCCAGTTCTGTGAGACAAACTGCATAACTTACAGATATTCATCCTTAATGCCATCTTATTTAGTAGTTGAATTTTAAGCGCAGGTTTTAAAACATCTCTACTATAAGTGCAAATGAATGAATCATGATCAGCCTACCCATTCAAACCATGTTTTACAGTGTTTGGGGTCATCAGGGTGTGACCTTGTTTTGCCATCAAAGTGTTAAAGCTTCAAATGCACAAACTGATTGGCCATGCAGAAATATGGAATCTCCAACAAGAACAGCTCTGGAACCATCTTGCTGCAATGCGTAGGTAATTCAATATTTTTAATGACCTATTCCGATTTATAAACAAAGCAATTATAAATCTAAGACTGGTGCAAAACAGAGCTGTGTAGATTCAGAGTGGTAATCTTGAACCTAGAAAGGAGGATGGACTCCTGCTGTTTGCTCGAGCCACAGCATTTCTATACAAGCACAAGATTTCTTTCCAGCTTCTCCTCCCTCCTTGGCCTGGACTTTGACCTTTGCGGTCCCCTTGTGAATATTAAATGCTGATATTCCTGCCCATATTAGTGATGACTGGGGAGTTTTTCATCCAGGACAATGGTGGTGTCACATTCTCTTCTCTCCACTCTGAGGAAGAGGATGTGGTTACACAGATGATACATGGCTGCTCTGATTACTGCTCATGTGCATGGTCTGCTTGTGTGAACATCCTTCCTTGCAAAGTCCCAAGATTTTCTCCTTGTTTTTTTCTTCCTTCTTCCTGGTTTTAAAATGTGGCATCGCCAGGGTCTCAGGGTTCATCACCCAGATTGGATTTTCAGACTCAGTATGTCATCAGTGTTTCATGCATTGATCACAGTTTGCAACCTCCCTTAAGAGGAAATATTATTCTGCAAATAATGTGTTGAAATATACTGACTCAGAGTGGTTTAATTAATCAAAAACTCTTAAAGATAATACGAAGATACAGAGTGTAAGATTTAAAACAATATTTTTCATTTATGACCATTTTATTTTTAGTATATATCTATGCAGTAATCTTAAAACAGAAAAACTAGTTAAATACAAAACTGAAAAAATATTCACAGTACTTTTCAAACATTTTGCATTTTTCTCTCTCCTCCTCCACTACTTATATTTTAAGACCCTTTAACAAGAGGTGTTAATTTAACTATTAATTTACAGTAATTTTTTAGTTAAATTACTGTAATTTTTCAACTGACATGTGAACTTGTACTTATAGCTTGCCAGAACAAGCCAGAATAAATTCTTAGCAGGTCCCTGTTGCTACCACACCAGTAGCATTTTAGTAACATTTTCGCTGCGTCAGCTAAAATGCTACCGAATTGCGTGAGCACTCTTGTGAACGATGTCCTGGAAACACACGGGTCACTGTAAATAAAAGGAGTTTATGTCTACGGGTCAAAGTATCAACTATCTTCTGCTTTAAAATCGGATGAATTATCTTTGATTTTTTTTCAAACGGGATTATGTTACATTACAAACATGACATATTTAGGTCAAATTAAATAACATTAAAATAATTTGGTAGACTGTGTTTTTCTTTTTGCCCTTTTTCAACAAAGGCTGTGCATATAATACTTTTTGTTGTACAGATATAGTAATCTCTCAACAGTTTCTCTGACAAAGTAACCAAATCCAAAATCAACCTTTTAAATAACACTAAAAAAAATCAAAAATTTTCTCAAAATATTAACTGTTTCCTTCTTTATTATAAGCTAGCTGGTGTTATCTCTTTAAAGGTCTTTCATAAGAAGATTAAGTTAAAAATTAACAAATTCTAACAATAAAAAAAAGAACTAACCCTATTCTCTTTAAAACTGTTACAATATCTGTTTGTACTTACCATGTTTATCAGGGAACGTTCAATGATATTTGCAGGTCCATCCATCCATTTTCGCTACACCCTTGTCCCTCACTGGGGTCGGGAGGGTTGCTGGTGTTCTGGGCAAGAGGGGCGACCAGGGGTCACCCTGGACAGGTCGGCAGTCTGTCTCAGGGCAACACAGAGACACACAGGACAAACAACCATGCACACACTCACACACACACACACACACACACACACACACACACACACACACACACACACACACACACACACACACACACACACACCTAGGGAGAATTTAGAGAGACCAATTAACCTGACAGTCATGTTTTTGGACTGTGGGAGGAAGCTGAAGTATCTGGAGAGAACCCATGCATGCACAAGGGAGAACAAACTCCAGACAGACCCCGAGCCGGGAATCGAACCTGCAAGACAATAGCTCTACCAACTGCTCCACTATGCAGCCCTATCTGCAGGTCACTAATCTTAATTTGATCAACTAATATGGTACAAATTTGGATATCAAATCTACCCAATGTATGACAAGAATTAGTAAAGCTATGAAGTTCATTATAAACCAGTGAATTGCTGTCTCAACTCCAGAGTCATGACTTTTGGATCTGGTCAAACTAATCCAACATTACAAACATGATCCAACGGCTTTTGCCCTGCAGATGAGCTACGCAAATAACCCAGCATTTCCATGATTAGGTAATCAATTGGAACGAAATATGAAAACAGAGTTTTTTTTCTTGCTGGTAGAAATAAATAGAAGAAAAGACACATATGTAGAGATGTTCCTGTTTCTTACAGCTGAAGTATAAATTCCGAGCGTCTGAGTGGTTCTGCTCCCTAACGCGGCTCTCATTGTGCGTGGCTCGTCAGCGAGCAGTCGAGCATGGTGTGAATGAAAACGTTTTCCACTTGCTTCACAATCTCTCTCCTTCATTTTCGCACTTGGCTTCTATCTTCCTCCATCTGAGCCACCTTCCAACAGAGCCTTGATCAACAACGTCCATTTCATTTTACAATCGCCAACTGATGCCAAATCATAATTAAAATCTCCACAGAGAGCTGCCTGCAAAAGAAGCTAATTAGCAGTTAAAATAAAAACTGTTTTTCTGCTGCAGATTTTTTTTCTTTTTTTTCTCTGTAGAGAGAAAGAGAGAGAGGGTGGTGAGAGGAGAGCCTTTCTTGACATGAAATCAACTTCCTCTAACTTTTATGTTTCAGAGTCGAGGCCCGTGTGTCAAGCCTACCTCTCTTTTTGTCTTTGATCAATGACAAAATCCTGAATACTTTTGTGATGTTTGATTCATCTGCTCCAAATGCAGCTGCAATTATAAAGACCAAAGGAAAAAGATGGAAGACATGGGCTGAAAGGGAATAAAAAAGTTCCAGAAAGAGTACATGCAGAGAGGACGTTGGCAAATCAGAGACATAGAAAAAGAGGGAAAGTGGGCGGCTTTACTGCTGCAGCTCAAAAGATGACCAGGCGTCTGTGCTCCTGCTTTGTCCCTGCTTGATCTCCATCTCGTGTGTGTTGCACACCCACGCTCACAGCACAGGTGTAATCACACGCACACACAGAAACACACACACAGGGCGAAAAAAAGGCCACGCTTCCTTTGCGCTTCTTCCTTTTGTCTTTTCTGGAGGCGTCTGTAATTACAGCCAGGCCAGTGATGAGCAGCAGGGGAGGCAGCTGATGTTACGGCTAACTGGGAGATTTCAACCTTTGAAACTGTACGTGTGCGTCAGAGAGAAACGCCAATAAATAGAAGTCAAAGAGAGAGCCATGGAGACGGTCTTTGGTTTAGCTTGTTCGCACAAAATAGGAGTTGTTGCTGGAAGTCCGTAGCATCACAACTTCTCTGTCTTGCTTTCTTTGAGCAATATATGTCCCCATAATCATACAACCCTTCAGCTTTGCATTCACTGGCAGTAGGGGAAATATGAAGGAACTAACTCTGAGGGTTCACATGATGCTTGGTACAAAAGTGGCTTTACTCTACCGCACAGGTGGGTCATGGGGTGAAGTGGAGGTCACTCCGCAGGATCAACCTAAATGCTTTCCCAGTTTCCTTTATTCGTCTGATGGTTGTCATACCTGGTGATCTCAACCCATGGTTTGGGTTTTACTCAGAGTTCTAAGTCTCCTTGTTTACTTTGTACTGTTGTTACATTTTCCACACTTGCCACCCTGGTAAAAAAAGAAAAAAAGTATACTTTAGTATATTAAATTTTAAAATGCTTCAGTATACTTTAATCAATGTAGTTCAACTGTATTATTTTGGAACAACATATTTTGTACTTAGTATACTTTAGTAGTATTTAAATAGTATAAAATTAGGATTAAAAGTACTTTTTTGGAACAACTTCAAGCAATAACAGACTCACCATATTTGGATCAGTTTGTGTGGAAGACGCCAGCAGCAGCCCAGAGTGGAAACAGGTGAGGATGTTCAAACTGCATGCTGGAGTGCTTTAAAGAAGCTGGCAGAGTTTGGGCCAACACATGAAGTGGGCCTACAAAAGTCTTTGACTAATTGCGAGTAACAAAATCAAAATTCTCAAAACCCTAATGAAAATAATAAACAACGGGATATAGCAAGACCTTTCAAACTTTAGATAAAGAAATTCTTAGAAAACCACAAAACACTCATGAGACTAAATTGTATATTTAAACAAATTACAGAATAATATTTATACAGTTTGATTTAAGTTTTTAATGCATTTTAAAAAGTGATCTGTTTTTGTCAGATTTTGAAATAAAAATAGTAAAATGATATTTAAGAAGCATTGATAACAGTGTGATGGTATTTTTTTTCTAAAGAGAATTTTAGATGTATGTCGATGTGGATAATCTAATGTATGAAGTACAATGCTCCTCTAAGTTATTGCTGTGTCCATAACACACTGTATAGGTGCAACCACACTCAGACATGGAGAAGCAGCATTCAGTTTTTATACTAATCATCCAGAAAACTGCAAAACTGCCAAAACACTGAGTTCCTTTAAATCAAGGCTAAAAGCCCACCTGTTCAGAGATGTATTAGACTCACAATAATTGGAGCATTGATCTGTTTGATGTAGATTTGATTGATGATTTTGATGGGATTTGACAAAAAGTAATGTATATTACTGCTCCATAATCGGTTAATGATATTTGTATGACTTAAAGGATTTGAACTGCCTTGTTGCTGAAATGTTCTATACAAATAAACTCAGCTTGATATTAGGGCTGAATTGGTGAATCATCCATAACTCCATAGTGGACACTCAGCTGTGCTGCTCGTGTACTGGAATAGGACCACTGTCACCTGTTATTGTGCTAAATGAGGAAATTCTCAAAACATTTATTGATCTCCACATACATGCTTTTTATGGATGATTACTTAGCCGCACCCTCTCCAAAAAATCACATTTAAGGTATCAGAAATGAGTCTCAGCAGGGTATAGAAAAGCTTAATGGGTTTATTTGCCATCTCTAAGTAGCATGGTCACAGATGTCACACAAGTCTGAGCCTGTGGGTGGATAACCAATCAAAACTGTTACAGGACTTTTAAAAGAATTCCCAAAACATTTTCACTTTAAAAGTGACACAGCTCATGTTTTGTATTAAAAATGTACGCACTGCTCTGTCTGCAGAGCAGATCTCTTCTAAATTAGAGGTGTCAGGATCCGTGTTTCTGTGTGTGTATTTCTGAGTTTTCTGTGTAGTCCTGTTCCCTGTGAGTCCCGTCTCTGCGTCTTCCCCGTTAATTGTTTCCCTTGATTACCCCATGTGTATTTAGTCTCCTGTGTTGTCTGTGTTCCTCATCGGGTCCTCGTCAAACGTACGTTGTGTTTAACAGTCTGTTTCCCTGTGGATTATATTATCATTTTCATCATTTCATCTGGGTCTGCCTGCGTTCTACTCACCTCATCAAAACCACTCCTTGACAAGAGGTCAATTTAAGACTTATTCAGCTGAGGGATGGCGGTCCACTTTTCAACATCCCCTGGGAGAAAAGGTCATATATTTTCTTGATTTTTGTATTGGTACAAACTGTTACTGTGTTGTGAAAGGATGGTATGAGGCAGATAATCTACAGGGGGAAAATAACAGATTATCTGCTACACTACAGATTCTTCCTAATAGTCTGCCAGGAATGCTAAGGCTAGTTAGCATAGCCACAGATGATGACAGATAAGTGGTAAGTTGTTTCTCCACCATTAGCACATTTAGCAGCATACACAAGGTTGATTGACAGCATAAGACCCTCCTCCTTGGTTGTTTTTGACCAGAAGCATTGCATTTCTTCAGACAGCAATAATAGCACTGGGGCAGGGCAGAAGATGTAGGTTTTCTTTTACAGATTATTTGTCTCAAATTACATTGTAGTTATAGTGACAGTTTTAACAATTATGTAAAAAAAATATATATGTAAAAAATATAGATTTTTTTTAAATAAATGTTTACTTTTATAAGTATGTACCTTGTAAAAGTTACATACTTTTATAAGCCCTCAGATTTCTGAGGCCTTGTCCCCAGGCATCTGGAAAAAAACATTAGAAAAGAACTACGTTTACAGACTTTGCATTGAAAAATGTTGCCCCTCCACAAATATCAGGGTTCTGCTTTGCTACCAAGGCTATGGGTGATTGAGCAACAAATGAAATATTCAGCAAAAACAACAACCATGAACTGGTCATGGTGAAGTTTCTTTTCAAATGAAATTTCCCTCATGTTTTGGTCCATCTGGCCTCCAACACATGTGCAATTATTTCTTCTGGAAGGATTCAGCAAGCAGTTCAGTACCATCTCCAATTTCCCACTCCTCCTTTTCCTAGTGTAATAATGCTCCTCCCCCCTGCGATGGCATGCTTCCCCCTTTCTCCCTGTCTCTTTATCCTCCTCCTCCTGCTCTGGACCAATTTGGGGTGGCGAGGCGATGGTTATCTAAATGCAAAGTGATGCTGTAATAGCACTCAGCGAGAAGGCATAAACGACTAGTGAGACCTGGAGATGGAAGGATGGGGGTGGGAGGGGATACAAGAAGAAAAAAAGGTGGAGGGAAGATAAGAATACTATGTGGAAAATCAAAATAAGAAAAAGAGGGAAAAATAAGGAGAGGAAAAGGATCTAAGTCAGAATATCTGAAAGATGTAGGAGGGGAGAATAGAGAGAAAAGTGGGAGGCTGCAGGGGGCGTGTGATACCAAGGAAGAGCCGAGGGATAAAAATAAAAAAAATGCATGAATTATTTGCAAATATAAGAAAAAAATGGGGAGTAGAATAAGATTAGAAGGAAATGGAGAAAAGCAGGAATGGGATGGAAAAGCATGATAAGTGAAAAAATAGAAATGTTTGTTTAATTGCAGTTAATTTCTCCTCAGACATTTTAACTCTTAGTGTCTTCATTAAACACTGGTTAGTCTAGATCAACACTAAAGTCGACTTCTACTACCTTAAAACCTCCATAGTCTCAAAAACATTGTTGCAGTCGATAAAAATGTAATTTTATATCTTAAACCACTGTCATGTTTGCAGCAGGTGGTTATTTACAAAGAAGTCAACAATTACAGAAAAAATAAGACAAGAGAGAAAACGGCTGTGTTTCCATTCCAAATGTGTGCAAAACTTTGTCAATATTCCACTAATGTCCACAAGACGCAATTTCATAATTGCAATATTTCTATGTCATAACACAATTACAATCACAAGTGAATAAGTTTGTACATGCGATAAGCCACTAAAAACCATAACACATTTGATCCTCCAACTACTTCCTGTCTTCTTCTTCATGGTTTGTGCCAGTGGCAACATCTGGTTGTTTGTAATGTGACTCGTGATAAAGGGATTAAAGGGATTCCATTTCAGTTTAGCGGACTAAACCAATTTTGATAAAACAAAAAAAAAAACACATCCTAGAGGCAAAACTTATCAACAAGTTTTTTTGTTTTTTTTTTTAATTGGTGCATTTACATTAAGCCAATTTATTTGCAAAATGTCAAATTCAACAATTATGTGGTCAATGTAAACCAGCTATCAGTGGGGGTGCGTCACTGATGTACCTGCACTTCCAGCTGGAGTAAACATCTGATATGTTATTAAAGCAGTGCACAAAGCAAAAATAATGTGAATGATCTTAGTGAATGCTATTTTTGTATGAAGATGATTCACTTGTTCCCCTTTCAGTACATGTTTCATACAGGAAAATTAGCAGAGGTGCGCATCCTCCAACTTTTATTTCCTGTATCGATAAATATTAATGTTTTTCAAAGGTATTCCAAATCTGCAAGAGAAATAATGTTTTCAATCTTAAAAAGCACGCAAGGAAAGCAACTGAAAGGGAAGGAACAAGTACCAATACTGAAATCAAATGTTTTCCTAAATCATAAATGAACTCTGAGAAAGATTTTCTGTGATCCAGTGAAAGCATGTTAAGTCAATGCTTTTAGAGTTGGATTCAAATCCTGCTAAGTAGGGAGTTAGTCATGTGAAATCTCTGAGGCTAACTGTATGAGCTCTCGTTAGTCCTACAGACTTGTAAACTGGCTGTGGGTCTATCTGCTCAGCTGGATGTCTCTCCTTGATGAAGCCAATACAAGAGATACTACTGCTTTAAAGTTTTTACTTTTCTTCAACATAGAAAATATTAACTTCTGCGTTTCTTTTTTTAACAATTCGATGGGTTTCCTTAGAAAACTATCAATTTGAATTCCTAAAAGCATGACATTGAGTAAAATAACAACTTTAACAAAATAAGGTTAGGATTATACTTCAAATCAAGCTAGCTTATGTAGCTTCAGGAAGTTAATGCACCTTTGTACATTTTGATGTTATGGTTATTTTTTTGCAACATGTTGATCATTTAGGAAACTAATCATTGACTTGAGTCTAGTATATACTTCTGAAAACATTGTTGTTGCAAAACATTATGGGTGATTTGTAGCTACTATTGTGACTATCTACTGACTGTTTTTACCCTTTTAACCTTAAAATTATTTTTCAAAATAAAGGAAACATGTAAGTAAAATAGAAGATCAAAGTGATAAGATTTTATTTCTAAAGCTGACTTGAAAATAAAATGTCTTATTGCTTACATTTGAGATATTATTGACAGGGAGGCGGACAAAAAGGAAGCAAGTGAAAAGAGGCTTTTCAAGTTAAGTCTGAGTTTATATCCTTCATTTCTGGGCACTTACCTCAGTTCACCCTTTACAAGTGATTCTTACTCTTACACCAGTGAAGCAGAATTTTATCAGAATTAAAGATTAAACATAGGAGAATCAAAAAGGAACTGAAATGGGGTGCAAAGATGACAAGACTTAACAGTTCTAGACATATGAAGGCTGAGCTGCATTATATTTTATTCTTCCACTAAATGAAAAATCCTTGCAGAAAGATAAAACGGTCAGCATTTTGGATGTAGTGTGTCTAAGAGACTCCTATGAGAACAAAGATATGAGAAAGTTCCTGGTGTTTGTTAGTTTGGGGATTGCGGAGAGTGGGGGTTATGAGTCGGGGAACATTACCAATATTCTCTGGAAGTGGAACTGGACAAGATGAAAATGAAAAGAAAGGGCAATATGATTATTAAAGTCTTCTGCACAATATTTAGCCTTCCCCTAAATCGCTCTTCACATCTCGAGTCGGTGCTACAAAGCCAACTCCAACAGGAAAATACATTCTTCTTTTCTTAGTTTGCTACAACTCAAGCGTCACCTCTTAGCCTCTTCTAACAGGCTGCTTTGTCAGTGTACATCGCAGCCAAGATGCCAACATGAAGGCCATTGATTTCTTTTTTTCATTCTTCGATCATTCCTTGGGATTAATCCAAAACATTCCCCTGCGTTCTGCTCTGCATTCTTAATTTCACGCCTGCCTCTTGCCGACGGGGCTTCAGGAAGTTCCCGCCTATGGACAGTTTCTCCTCCAGACTTGCAGCCGCTGCTGTTCCGCATTTTGACGGGAGGCAATTTGACAGCAAGGTCGTACTTGCAAATAAGCGCTTGTGCTTTTCATTTTATTTTTGGCATTCTGGGGGCATATTTATGAGCTGTGCAATGTCCTGACGTAAAAAAAGATGCTATCGATTTCCATCAAAGCAGAAGGAGAACAGCTGAGCGGGAAACCGACCGCGATGTCTAAGGGCGCAGTGTGGCGCCATACATGATTATCTCCAGGTTTAATGAAGTTTATCAGGATATGAATGGATATACATTTTCAATGAGGACTATGGGAGAAGAAAGTGTTGCTGAAGGAGATTGTTCATTTTTCCAGAGGAGGTGTCACATTTTTCAAGCAGTCTGTGACATGAACTCTTCTGGTGACTTCTCAGCTGTAAAAGGTTGTGGAGAACACTTTTGATTTACACTCCCCCCAAATACATCTCCTCCTCCTGCTACTTTATGTTTCCAATCCTCTTCAAAAGTGTTGCAGCTTTAGATGTGGAGAATCTGGTGTTACGTTAGTCACAACTAATTCTACGTTCCTGGAGCCCAAATTAGGATTTGAGCTCCAGGAAGTTACACAAACAGTTTTTTTAACCTTCACAATGCAGCACATATTTATTAAGTAGATGGTGTTGAAGTTTTTCATTTTGAAACCTTTGGCTAGAGAACAAATGTAGCTTTTAGGGAAGAGTGGCAAGAAAAAAACTTTCATTAATAAAAGAAAGCCAAAGTTCAGTTAGCTATATTTGAAATGCTGTGATGGGAACACTGAAAATGAAATATGTGACAGAACTCAGATGTTAAAGAAACAGATTTGTTTCCCCAATAATACTAAAGTTTGTGGTTGTAATTTGACAAAAATGCAAGAAGTTAAAAGAGCTGAATGCTTCCCTTTCTAGAAGATTTTAACAGTTTTAAACAATAAAAACAAACTTTACAGGTTGAAAGAAAATCTTTCATAAAACGTTTTTTCTCATATAAAGCTATTCAAGAAATGTTCTCCTCCATTACTTTTGAACAAACCTCAGATTTCAAAGTAGGAGTTTATCTTATGCACAAAAAGATTGTGGTTTTAAATGGAGCACTAAAACCTTCCATTTTTTCCAAGCTATCTCTGTTTCATCACAGTTTTAACCAATGCTCTTAAAGAAATTCTCAGTGGTGACTTCTACTACTATTTGACACAGGCTCAGTGTTTTAAGGGCCAAAATAAATGCTTCAAGGTCTGAGGTGGATGATGTTGGTGTAAAACAGAAAAATGTGTCATTTTTAAAATTCTAGTTTTTATATACAAAACACTAACTATTTAATGATTAAGATTAACAATGCCTCTCATTACAGTTTGAGTAATTGTAAACAATTGTAGTATGATGGAATTTAATCTCTCATGTGTCAGAATACTTTTGTTTTGAAAAAGCAAAGTTTGTCAGGAAAGTTTGACTTGCACATTTTTGACAGAATTTACAACTTTACAGAACTAAATGCACAGTTTAGTTTTTTTTTTTATCTTACATAAGCTAATTTTAACTGTTTAAAACTCTTAAAAGCCAAACTCACTGACATGCATGTCCGTGAAGAGCAGGTGAGATTCTCTCAGGATTTGTATCAACCATCTCTGTCAATCTCCTTTGACTTCCACTCTGCATATCAAACACCTCTGCAACTCTGTAAAGTAAACGATTACACCCCAAACAGCAGCAGGACTTACTAAAGCTCAGCTCCAACTCCTACATTAACAAGCAGATACATAAAGAGGAAAGTCTGACCCTGTTTAGTGACCTGAAACTGGCTCGTCTTCCAAAACTGCCTATTTTAAACCCGACAAAGGAGGAAAGGAAAAAAACTGAACCTCTCTCTCTCTGTGCTCTTTTCCTGTCCTTGCCTCAGTTTTCCTCCTGAAATTTAAGGAATGATTGGGAGTTGTGAGATTTTAGCCACTAAAATCTCTTTGGGAATCTGAGAGTGTGAAAGAAAACAATAATAATATCCCCCTAAGGGCAACTCCTGTGAATTGTTGGAGAAATTAATCCGAGATTTCACCCAGTTCCACCACTTGTCCCTCAGCTAACCTTTTAGAATAACTCCCTTTTGATTATTTCTCCTTCCTTTTCTAATTCTTAGTCCACCAATGCTTCCAAGAATATATTGGAAGCATTGGCGGCGGCAGGAGAAGAGAGGAGAGGGGCGAGTGCTTCATTAATTGCTCTGATGTGGATTAGATGTGAGCATCTTCCAACCCCTATCCCCCAATCACATTTCAATTAATAACAGTCAGCCAGGCATCGCCTCGAGATGTGCGAGCAAGATGATTGGCCTGTCACTCAGAGCTGCTAGAGAGCATTTACAATTTGTCACTAGTTTCCTCTTTCTTCCTTTGCTTTTTGCAATCACTCACTCTTGTTTGCGTTTGAAAACATTTTTCTCTCGCCTCCCTTCTGTCCTTTTCCTCCTCTTTGGACATTTTTAACTTTTTAAATTATAACATGCGATGTGACAGCTATTCATTTTTTCCCCACAGTAAATCGCGACCTGGACGTCAGAATCTGTGAATTCTCTGTGTGTCTGCCGCGCGTGTGTGGGTGTGTTTGCGTGCGCATACGTGTGTGTGTACACCCAACAAACTTAAAGTGAGGAGCTTTTTGTTGCTGCACAACACAAATATGCTGAAGAGAGAAAAATATATTAATTCAGTGGATTTTTAAGAAGAATATATTGAGATTAAGCTTTGGTGTCCTTTTCAGGTGTGGCGTTAAGGAGCTTGGGAATGTTATTATTCCCAAGCCGATGCTTTTTTTTCCATAAATTTTTCGTTTGAGTTCCCTCACAAAACTTTTGCATTCCGTTGTAATATGATGGTCTTTTGCTGGTCTATTTTGCACGTTGAATTGCCTTGTTGCTGAAAATGCGCTATATAAATAAAATTACCTTACCTACAATTAAATTTACCTTTTGTGTACAGTCACAAATGTCAATTTAAATTTTCAAATGTAAACGCATTTAAACTGAAAATCAATGTATTCATTGCATGTTTGTCTATTTGTGTAAGGTTGAGATGTAAAGCACTGTTAATTGCCTTGTTGCTGAAAATGTGCTATAGCCTATAAATAAAATTACCTTACCTTATTACCAATGATATATATATATATATATATATATATATATATATATATATATATATATATATATCTCAATAAGTATGATAAGAAAGCATTACAGTATTCAATTATGCCGCATCAACTAATCAGTATAAGGGAATGCAATACTTTTGCGAGGTAAAGCAAAAGAAGAAAAAATTACCCATGTCCCCTAGGGGGCTCCCTGACAGTGGATTTTGTTTATAGAAATACGTTTTTAAAACGTACAATTTCCATCTCATCATCCTACAGTTTACAGGGGCAATAATGTATTTTCCAGGCACATATTGTCATTTTATAGCACAATAAAGTAACTGTTGCCTTGAGTAGTAATGAAAATGCTACACAATCTGGCTACTTTTAACAGAGGAGCCATGTTGTGATGACTTCCTGAAGGTGGACTTTCAGAACAGGAGAATCTTAAAGAGACAGAGGCCCAATTTCAAGGTGTTTAATTACAAAGTCAATTATTTCAAGTCATGTTTAATAAATGCAGGATTTTTTTATAACTGAAGTTAACAGTTATTTGTACTCCGAAATGGCACTATGTGCCTGGAAAACACATAACAATCCCCTCTTAAGAAACATTGTTAGGCTTTTTGCACAGAAAAAAACAAATTATACTTGCATCATGGTTTGCTCACATTCCTACAGCCAGCCAAACAGTATTAGCAGTCGCGTTCTCCAAGTTTTCTACTTTACTTTGCCTTTTTTTTGTTAGAGGAACGCCTCCATGCAGAAGAATTGCCTTTAGATTCAATTATCTTTTTTATGCTGTTGCCCTTAAAATAGTAACAGTGTGTTATGGCCCTGGGCCTTATGGACTGGGCTGTAGGTGCTTTTGTCCGTCTTTGTTCTCCTACCCTTTGCAGGAGTTGCTCATCTCTTGATTTGGAGTTCACACTATTTGAACCTGGCTGTTTCCATCTTCCGGGTCGCCTTCGGCGTCTGTCGCTCTGTCGCTTGACGCTTACGGTGTTTTGTTGCCAGGCCTCAGCTCCCCTCCTTTGCACATTTGCTCTTGTCTTTGTTTTTGCACTTCAACACTTTCATACACACTCCTACAACACATCCAAAATCAAATCAAATTTTATTTTAGCACATTTTAGCAGCAAGGCATTTCAAAGTGCTTTACATTATAGCAAACACAAAAACACAGTCATAGAATCAACAATCAAAACATTACATTAAGACAAGTGTCATCACTAAATTCGTAATTGATTAAAAATACAACTCTAAACAGGTGGGTTTTTAGTCGAGATTTAAAGGCACTCAGTGTTTCAGCTGTTTTATAGTTTTCTGGAAGTTTATTCCAAATTTATGGTGCACAGAAGCTGAATGCTGCTTCCATGATGGTTCTGGGGATGCAGAACCATAAGACTTGAGGGGTCTGGAAGGTTGGTACAACAACATCCAGCCATCCATGCATTTTCTGTACAACCTTGGCCCTCAGTGCTAGTGCTAGTGCCTATCTCCAGCCAACGATCCGGGCAAGATGACGCCCTGTGACCTGTGAAGACGCTGTTGCAGTATTCAGTGCGACTAAAGACAAACGCATGGATGAGTTTCTCCAGATCTCGCTGAGACATTTCTCAAATCCTGGAGATGTTCTTCAGGTGATAGAAGGCCGACTTTGTAACGGTTTTTATGTGGCACTGAATGTTCAGGTCAGAGTCCATCACTACTCCCAGGTTTCGGACCTGATTGCTAGATTTTAGTTGTAATAACTGAAGTTGTGCATTGGCTCTAGATCGCACCTCTTTAGGTCCAAAGATAATACCTTCAGTTTTGTTTCTATTCAGCTGGAGAAAGTTTTGCCACATTTATCTGTTCCAAGCATTTGCATTACACCGCTGATACTGACATCCATAATCCATTGTTTTTGTTAATAAATATTCCTTTTTATGCACTTTAACTCCTGCATGGTCTCCCATTTTGTTATGACTTTGAGCCAGTCGTAATAAGTGTCACGATGAAGCTTTAGGTTTTTGCAACACCTTACCTGTAATTAAATAAACCTCATGTAATTTATTGTACCATTGTTAATCTGAGGAAAGGGATTTAAAACATGGAACTTCATTTGACAGAAGTGTTGTGGTTAAATTAAGAATCTTATGGAAATCTGAAGAAGCTTCATTCAGACAGTCATATTTGGGTCATGCCCAAGGCTGAAGTAGAGTAAGGCTTTTGTACCAATATATCATCAAACTTCCTCAGTTGTTAATTTAGTTAAATTTTGCATACTGTATCACACCTATGACATATCATAAGTCACACAATAAATTAACTTATGTCCCTCGTAGTCCTCTATAACAATAAAAAGGAGATAAAGCCATCAGACATAACTTTCAGACTTTCTTGGAGCTTTTGCGGAATCATTGTTCAAACGGAAAACATTTTATTCCTGTATTTGAAATTGTGCATCTTGTCATTTGAGTGTGAGAATGTTTCAAAAAGCTTCTGCAGCATTTTTTATTTAATTCTGTACATTTTCCTGCTGCATTTGGTTTGTATCTGCTTTGCATTTTGCTTTAAAGCTAATGCTGAAAACAAGGAAACTTGGCTGTGTTACCAGTGTGATGTGTCAGAAGCCAAGCAACACTTTCTGCAGAGCGCTCAAGTCAAATATATTAAGAAGATCAACGCTCTATGTGTCAAAGGGATCTGAAGGCCATGTCATGTTTACTTTGACTTCTACCGGTTTCAATAAGTGGTTGAAAAAAGGGAAAAAAAAGAAATTTGTCAAATTTAATTTGGTGTAACTCTGGGGTTTTACCATTCTGCTGACATTGCACCCGCAGCAGTAACAATCTTTCTGCTCTCCATTTTCCTTCTGCAGAATTGCAACAACAGCCAGCGGCGGCATCTGCGGAGGTAAAGAACGGTTTTGACAGTCATTCTAGTGAACATGCCTAGGAAATGGATTTTCCCACAGAACTCAAAATGGAAATGACACAGAGACAAATCAAGTTTTTTTTTGTTTATTGAAACAACTACCCACTTGTGACCAAAGCTGTACGTTTTCCTACTGCAGCAGATAATCACAGGACAGACAGGAAAAAATATCTTCACAGTCTAACTAGAAAAACTAAGTTGGAAAAGAAGATTAGGCTTGATTAAGTTGATTCTGTCAACAAATCGAAAGAAAATAAAACTCAAAATGACGAAGTTAAAACTAGCTTGACTTCTAGTGATATTACCATCTGATTAATGACAATGGATTTCAATGTATCAATAGAGTTTTATTGTCTGCTGTATCCCATTTTGAAGAAGTATTTCCTGTGGGACCATAACATAACAACACGTACATTAACAACAATAATAAACATATATATTCTGTAGAAACTAGATGAATGTTTTCGAGTTTATTCCAAATTTCTACTCTTTAATTTCTCATCAGCAAAAAACATTTCTCAACTTTATATTGTAGCTATTTTTCCCTGCTGTAGTAATGTTGTCTATCAAGATCAAAGTCCTTGGTTCAAATCCTGGCCTATCTGGAGTTTGTATGTTCTTAGGCACTAATCTGTTTATGTTAGATGTAGCTTCATAGGAATCACCATATCGATGTCTCTCCAGTATATCACAGTATTAAATTAAATATACAGGACAAAATTAACTCAACTTACCTCCAATGTAGAGTTTTTAAGTCCACATCAGACAACTTCCTGTCTGCCACTCTGGAGTATAAAGGGCAGCACCTCCATGATGGCTGCAGCCTCAGGCACCTGTTCACCCAGGTCTTATGTTGTCTTTTTTGTTCTTTGAATAGGTTGTACTAAACAAAGTGTTATGCTTCTGTACAACAATAATAAAGGGTGATTTTGATTACGAATATGATAACAGAGTCAAAACCAGGCACTGCTACTAGAGCAACAAAATGGGTTTTTTTTTTGCCTAATATTAATCTTTTGGGTTGTTATAAATTAAGGTAGTCACTGACAAATGGATGACAAAAAACATTTAATCATTTGCTGGGCCCAATTACAAATTGGGATAAGTAAACAGGATTTAAGGCATAAATGATCTGGTTCAAACATTGTGTTCTGTTTTATGAAAACCAGCAGACAGTACCACACATCAGTGTCTGCTTATATCATCTCGTATCAGATTGATCTCCATGACTGTCACATTTATTGACTGAATAGTGGAACATCACCAGGCCAGTGTTTGGGCTACATCTATTAGCCCATGAATAGAGATTCATTTTATTACGGCATTTTGTGGTATTTAGTGCATCAATACCAAAAGTGACCATATTATTTCAAAATAAACTGCAATGGTTTTTGGTTAGTATAAGGACTCTGGAACGTGTCACCTATAGTGTAATAGGGACCCACAAAGATAAGTTCCTTCATCCAGTTGTCCATTTAATGCCAGCTGCCTATTGCTGAACCACTTATATTTATCACCTTATGAGCTGTTTCTGTGCATTGCTTACAAACTATATTTGTGAACCTTCTGAGAAAGTTCAAGCTTCGACATTGGAAGACTTTTTAAAAGTCAACTTATTCATAAATCAATGTTAGCCTTCTTTAAATAATAACAATAAAGTACAAGAGGTGGAGTGAAGGTAGAAAAACCTGACGGTCAAAGAAAAGATTGATTTTCTACCCCTTTTTAAAAAAAATTACAAGAGAATCCATCTTCTTGAAAGAAAAGTTTCACAATGCTGTACATTATTATTGATTTTTAAAATGTTGTTCTTTTCATGCAAATTAACCTCTTCAGCAGGATTCTTGCATTCAGTTTCTCAGGAATAGTCAACTAAATAAATGTAGAAGTCAAACAATCCTGTAGTGACAAGAAGTATTCCTCAATAATTTAACGAACTACAAAATCAATAGCTCCAACATTCATTTCAACTCCTGTCCTCTTCTTACACTTATTAGATATAATCACTGCATTAGATGAAAATCTTTTGCAAACATCCTACCGACATGGTGAGTGACATTGGCAGTGATCTCATTCAATGTCTAACATTACATCCATTGTTTATACCTGCCTACCTCTGTTCAGGGACAGAATGCCCATCTGCAGCAGTCAATAGGTGTGTGAAGGGGGTCACACCTGGGGCAGATTGACAGTCAGTCTCAGGGCTAACAGGGAATATGAATTACTGCACTACAGTTGTAAATTGGCCATCAACAGCTCCCTTAAAATAAAGAACCTTGTTAATGCCAATGTGTTGAACAGATTTATTGCAGCCAGTGCAGAAGATCATCTGAGCAGGAACAGGTGAGCTCTGTTGAAGGAATTGGATGAAGATCAGAAATTTCATTTATTTCACTGAAAGTAATCCCTCTCAAAACACTTTCAGGATAAATAAACAAATGCAACATTTGGTCAAAGGGAAGAACCAACCCGGTCAGAACCACCTACATCATCTCCTCCAAATACTCCTCCGACAGGTTAAGTTTAGTTTTTCTACCGACTGGTACTGATGTGTCAAATTCCAGGTACAGATCTTCAAGAGCTATGCAGTTGATTTTGTTGTACCTGTATGTTTTTTCCTCGATCTTTTCTTGTTAGCTCTGATCAGAATTTTGGCATTTTCTTTCACATGACTATTCTGATGAAAGATGGTAGAAGCAGTAGCTTCTTTTTCATGATGCCATTCGGCAACTTGGTTTCTAACTTAATGTTCCTCCAAGAAGCTGAGGATTATGTTTTTCTTCTCCAAATAACATCTTACACTCAACAAAATGAATACAAGTGGTTTTTGAGAAATAAGAAGATGTTTCATTTTTAATGTCCACTTCTTCTGCCTCATGTTTCACATTAGCTTGGATATACCATCCAATACATTTTCACTTGGAGATATTTTATTTTGGTTGGGATTTTGCTTTTACTACTTTGGTTTTGGGTATCCATTGTGTTATATACCAAAGGTAAAGTTTGGCAATCCAAATATTACTGACTTGTGCTTGCAGTTTTTCATCCACACTTATACATTTCTATGTTTTGGATTATGGAAATGAATGCAACTATCATGAACAACAAACTGGAACAAAAACTAATTGGAAAGTTGTGAAAGCAACAACTGACCTTTAGGTTTACCAAATACAGTTTAATCTAAAGAACAGTAAAGAAATCTCTTGACTGAATCTGGTTGTTTCTTTCAGAGTAAGAAGCCAGAGCTACAATACTAGCCTGACTGTCACAGTCTGAAGAAACCAGATCGTTTGATTGACTGACAAGCCAGATGTTCCGTCCGGCTCCCCGTGAAACAGCAGGCACTCGATTCAGCTGAGGGAAGCAAGCCTGTGAGCAGAAACGGGAAAAAGCCTCGGCCTATCTCCTTTTGGCCGTTCTCTCTCTCCTGCTCTCTCCTTTCTTCATTTAAAAGAAACACATGTAGTGTCGGCTCGTCCAAGTATGAAATTCAATTCTCATCCCCCCAAACGGTGTATTTATTAAATCCTTTACTATCAAGGCAAGCAGACGGGCCTGCCCAGGCCGGCTTGGCTCCCCTCACTTGTGCAAGCACATACTGTACAAGCGGGGAGAGAGCATTAGGGCAGGAGGATGAGAGACAGAGAGAGAGACTGTGAGAAAAATACAAAGAGATACAGTGAGAACAAGGCAGCGAAGGATTGGGGCAGTCAGCAGTAGGACGACAGAGGGGCTTAATTTGCCCAAAAGGCAGCTCAGCCTGTTATGCAATTTAACCAGGATGTGCTTGACTTGAGCTTGGGTTAGTGCCCTGGCACGCCCTGGTGCACTGAATCAATTGCACACCGGACAGAGAACTGTGCCATTTTTGCCCCACTAGTATTACTTTTCATCACTGCAGTTACATTATTAACAAATCTGACATGGTAGCCAGAAAAAAAAATCTGAAATGCTGGCGAACTGTTTAACAATCACTAAATTACTAGTTATGTCATCTAAATAAATTTGCCATATTACAAGAAAATATATTATTTACTCATCAGGTTGTTATAAATCACCTGTTCAAGAATCATCCAATGCCTTCCACTTATCACAGGTCAGGTTATGAGGGTAACAGACCCAGAAGGATAACTTATCAGAAAAAGTTAATTAGCTGAGCTTGCACAACACTGGTGAAAAAGGCTCTAACACATGCTATTGACGAGCATTGTAACATCAAAATGGCCACATGTTACCAACATTTAGGGAGTTTTCTCGCCTGATACTCTGGTAAATTTGGTTTGATTGGGCCCAAAATTGCAACATTTCTTATATTTTCAGCTGCTGCAGTTCACATTGCACTCAAATGATCCAAACTGAAAAACCTGTTCCTGCACTCGCCTGTGGAGGTGCTGCACAACACACGAGCCTCCAGAGAAGACATAACTGCAACTTTCTGCTTCACAAAATATAAACAAAAATGGAGTAGCATCATATTTTAAATGTTGTAGGATTTGTTTTTAGTCTTTGGCCAAATAGCATGAGCCATTTCTCCCACTAGCACTAGACTAGCATTGCTTTAGTTGTATTTGCCCAGAATGCACTGCGTTACAATCCACTTCCTTCTTGTGGAGCAGTCTCTGAACATCTTCCATGTACATCTTCATTTGAACTGCGCCGGTTTACTTCAGCCCAGTCAAGAACCAGAGATCACCTAAAAACCCAAGTCTTGGTTGGGTTGAATTGAACCAGAATTCAGTTTTGTATCACATCAGAGTTTGATTGAGCATTCACACCTCCACCAATGAACCAGACTTTCTAGTCAACTGCACTAGAATTTGAATAAGGTGGATGAAACAAGGCTGGTGTGAATGCACCCTTATTCAACTCGGGTATCTGTAAAAATGCTGTCTGACTGTTAACTCGATTGACATAGTTCCTGAGATGAAGGAACACAAACTATGTACAATAGATTGATTCTAATTTATACCAGTGATTAACTTCCCATTAATGTTAGAGGAAAAACATTTACATTGGTCTGAAGTTCTTAGAACAGTGGTTCTTAACCTGGGTTCCATCGAACCCCAGGGGTTCGGTGAGTCGGTCTCAGGGGTTCGGCGGAGCCTCTGCCACGGAGGTAAAGACACACTTGTGTAAAGTCTTGATGATGCGCCGCTTTGCCATCACTTGCTGCAGAGGATTATGTTGCATTGCTTAGTCGATCAGTGCTGCAGAGGAGCTCTGATTGAAGGAGCTCCACTAATTAACTTCTAAATCTGCTCCTATATTTTGTGTGTCGGGGGTTGGGGGGTAAAGAATAAGAAAGGTTCGGTGAATGCGCATATGAAACTGGTGGGTTCGGTACCTCAAAAAAGGTTAAGAACCACTGTCTTAAAGTATGTTTCGTTTCTATCCACCATTCTACTGTATCTCATTGAGTAAAAATACATAAGAGTTAAAGTAAAGTCAGATGCTGATTTTAGATCATTCTTGTATGAATCGCTTCCCTTTTTCTCCTGACAGTAAATACACAGCTGGGGTCAGCTCACCCTGTCTGCGCCTTGGAGAAAACAAGGCTTTGTGGCTAAACTATTCTGACAGGCCTGCCCTTTTTACACAATGCAGATGAAGAAGAGAGGGGAGGACGGACGCTTTGACTGGCTGTGTGGCTTGAGGTCGGTGGTGGTGGGTTATGAGGGGGGAATAATGCAAACAAGTGAAGAGGAAGAAAAGCAGCAAGGGACACAAGAGAAGTGAATGACGACAGAGGCTGACATTAAGACTTTTTCCTGACTTTTCAAGACATGGCTTGCGAATTGCATCATTGTGTCATTGGTGGGCTGATTTCCAACCTCGTGATGATGGGTTGAATTTCTGATCAACTGGGTAAGTTGTTGTTATGGTGGCTACAGATGCATGATGCTCTGGACTGGCTGACAGGTGCAAAGGTTGGCTGGCTGTCTCTGTGGACGGCTACCTGGCTGGCTGTGCATTCATTATTCATCTTCTGTTTATGATGATGTGGGTCAAGCTTGCCTCGAGCCAACGGGGGCTGCAGACAGACAGCGAGCAAAAGCCTTCAAGCTACAGCCTGCAGCAATACAGCACAGGCTGCAACATCAACAGAATTCTAATATAATGGAGTTTTCCAGCTTACATTCTTTGTGTATTTGAGGTACTGAAGTGAATTCCTCCTTAGATGAATTATGGAATGCAAACAGGAATGGAGTAACCTTTGGGAAATTGTGGCTTGGGGTATGAAGTGATCATTTCTGGACAAAGAACTGCTGGAGTGTATTCAACCCAGAATGAAGACTGGGTTGAACATTTGCTACATGGCTGTCCAATTTAAAGAGAGGCAGTATTGTGCGTTTTCCAGGCACAATACTGGAAAATGCACATTTTCAGCTCTGAACTGCAGCAGCTGCTGCAGTTCTGTTACCTTCAGTAACTGTTATCTTTAATTGTTATTAAAAACATTACATATATCAAATATGACTTAAAAGAAATTTGACTTTGTAATTTAATGCCTTGAAATTAGGCCTATGTCTCTTTAAGAAGCTCCTGTTATTTCTGAAACTCTGTCCAGGAAGTCATCTCAATCATTTCTCCATTATCCCGTTAACAACCATTCTTTCACTAAGCGGTCTGTATGATAAGCTCAGCAGATTTGCAGTTCCACCAGGTGCCTGTTAAGTGTTCCTGCTGCTGCTAGTCTGAAGGAGCTGAGTGGGGAAGCCAGGGGAGAAGGGTACAATGTCAGGAGGAGTCGAGTGGAAAATGCAAAAGCTCACAATTATCATCCTGAATTGGTTGCCACAGGAGACTAAAATATTTCTCAAACATGCATGAAGAATCAAGACAACCCTCCAGGTATGTTTTTGATTAACATTACAACATGAAGTAAAGCTCAAAGGCAATTTTACATAACACTGCCCCTTTAAGTTTCAATACAGGATTTTTATGCTTTTCCACGCCTAGTTTAGTCTTCGTCTGTCGGTTGTTTTACACTCCAAAAGAAAAAAGGTTATCTAACTCTACCCCCTAGTGGTGCTACATGACTTATTGTAGACATCTAGCAATTGGTTTGAGAAACATTTCCAAAGCGCTTCCCCTTCAGCAGTTAGATGTCTGAATGACTTTGAGAATACCAAGACTGGCTGTTAGCTGGTAAGGATGCTACATTTAGCATTTGCTTGAAAGTCTTTTCTCTTTGCTAAGCTAAAGGGAAAGTTGGCAGTTAATCAGTCTGGACTTCATTTGATTACTGGTTCATCTAAACCTCTTTGAATGATCATTCTACATTCAAAGGAGATTATTTAAATTATTTTCTTTGTTTGTAAAGACACAAAAAGGGATCATTTCCAATGCATTTTTGGACCATGTTAATTTATAATGTAGGGGAAAAATCTGGACTAGAATATTCAACACTGACAACAGTTTATTTAAAATAAAGTTTGGAAATTTAGAGATATTTTTTGTATTTTTGAAAAGAAAAGCAGGAGAATTCTTAACGTGAACAAAAAATGTGACCTAATTTATAGGTGGGCATTTTTTGTTTTATAATTTAATGTGAAAATGTTCTAAGTATGATAAGAATTCAGATTTATCACCATAATTTCCAATTAGTTATGTTTAACCCCCCCCTAAACCTACGTGTATCGTCAGGATTGTTTGTTTCACTGTTTTTTCCGCTGTTTGTGAAATAAAGGATGAGTAAATATTAAAGAAATGGTTTAATGCAGTTACTGTGTGAAGTCTAGTTTTTTATGCGACTGGTGTCCTAATGAAACCTACTACAAATGGGAATGTTTTACAGGAGTATTTGTAAGCACAGTCCACCTGAGCAACCATAGCCTCACAACCTTGATGCTGTTGTTGCTCTGACATGGAGTCACAGTCAGTTACCTAAAAAGTAGTAATAAATAGTTATCATCACTTTTATTGTTATCACAATATTACCACAAAATATTTTGCTAAAACTTTAAGTCCATATCGCCCAGCCCCAGCTTAAATCTGGTCTTATTCTTGTGAACTTATTATGTGAGCTCCATATAGCATGACGCCCTTTTTTACAGTCTGTTTTTTTAGTACATAGTTTAATATTTTACAGTGTGAATAAATATGCCAAGCTTGCACTTTTCCTGTTTTTATAAGCATACCCCTCTTTCACCTGTCCACCTTAGTTGAATATAATAAAAAAACACATGAATTCAAGTACATTATGTGCTCACTATGTCATTATGTAGTACGACATAAGCTGAATTGCATGTATATGCGTTTATAGCAGGCCACCACGATACCTGGAGAATACTGTAAATTCTTAATGTGCAAAATTGATTGTATTTCCATCTCTCTGCATCCTTATTCCGTGACTTGACTATCCATTCGTGGCAGCTCAGAATTTCTCATCCTTCTCTGACATCCTGCATTAATTCAAGATGAAGTGAAGAGCTGCAATAGAGATTTCCCCTGTGGCAAGATGGAGATGTTTTGATTAATACCAGAGAGACCACTGGCTGAACGGGGGAGGATGCTGGAGAAGAGGACAAGGGGTAAAAAAAACGAGAAAAAAACAAAAATGGATGGACCTGAAGAAGAAAAAAACATAAAAAATATGACAGGTTAAAGTGAGCCTACCTTACAGATGCATCACATGTGGCATAAACATAGAATTAGGGTGTAAAGAGAAAATCACATGTGGCAGCTTTATTCAGATTTTATAATCTCTCAGTTCTTGTAGTAAAAATGTCCATTATATGCCTGTTTGATGTTTACATAAATGTAAACATTAAAGATCTCTTTCTAACCCAAATTGCACTCGTTCTTTTCATATAAAGCATCACACAGCTCAACAATAAACTAACTAAACTAATCTGGTGGGCGTAAACCAGGGGGCGTTAAAAAGTATATGATTCCTCACACAGGTTTATTGGAAAACTCATAGAGTACTTAGAGTACTTATATCGCCTTGCAGGCACATGCGGGGGGGTGGGGAGTGTTAGAGGGCTGGATCACCTGCTCCTTTTACTCCTTGCCCCCAAGTGCCCTTTTGGTCAATTTTTTTATTCATTTATTTTTCCTTATTTCCATTAAATAAGGTTTTCTCTACTAAACTTTACTAAGTATGGTTGGAAAGTGTTGGAAACTAGGGGTGCGCTGATTGCAGTTTCCTAGCCAGTCTTTATAAAGCTTGACCTGTCAATTTGGACATTTCTTCTCAGTGACACTGTCAGGTATTATAAGGTCATAATACATCTTCAGTGTCCCAATCTAAATATAGTGACAAATTCACAAAGTTGGCAACAATGGGGCGACTTTTGCAAACTGGGCACATAGACGTGACCTGATGGGCGAGTTTTCAGTCAGATCTCTGTAAAGGCAGAACAGAAGGGAGCAGTGGCTAATTTTCAGACCTTTGCAGAGGCAAAAACATTGATGGATAAGTCCAGTTTCAAATGCAAGTATCGCTTCATCACCTAAATTAACAAAATCAGGGCCGATTCGGTCAATCTCCACAGTGTATTTTAAAAGCTGTGCCTTCCAAAAACATTTGATCCTGAATTGTAGATTAATAAAAAATGTAAAATAACCGGTGTAGCTATTAGGCAAAACACATTTGGTCATTTTGTCAATTTAAATATACTGCGCTGGGTAACTGGTTGCCTATTAAAAGAGTTGTACTAAATCATTACAGTGATTAATGATGGATATCAGATGTGGTTAACCTCACCACAAACACATTCTGCTGAAAATCCTCCATAAAAACCTAGCATAACAATACGCACGTCAACATGCAGCATCATGTGTGGTTAGACAGACTCCTTTTGTGTTTTAGGATTTATAGTGCTACAGAAATAATTAACTGGTGGATTATACACGATTAGGCTGCATTGTGCATAGATGATGAGCCCCATAAAGCTATTAGTGTCTTTCTTGGTTTGTTGCATGGATAATGTGCCTGTGACTACAGCAATAACTACACCCAAAGTGAGACTTTTTCATTTGTCACGATGGAAAGTGGAGATTACATGGAACGCTGGGTTTGGTAATGACTTTGTTGAATGTGGAACTATGAGTCAAAGTAATTAGATTTCCTGGAAACTGTTGACTTCCGTTTGACAGATAAACATCTCTACAGCATCAGAAAAGACAGAGATTTGGTATTACTGAATAAAGACATGGTAAGAAATCTAAGATGTGCTCAGAATTTTAGCAGAAAAGTTTTCCATAAATTTTCAGAATTAGATGTCACATCTGTCACACATTTGCAAACACATAAATGTTATAAATGTTATAAACATAATAAGGCCCAAAACAGAGCACACAATGCACTGAAAGCCTGGCGTGAAAGCTTTCTAAAAGGCACTTGATCTCCAACCAGAAAACAATGAACTATTTTAGATTTCAAATCAGGATTTTCATTAAGTCTGTAATCAACAGTGATAAACACCAATAACAGGACAGGATGGAGCAGAGCTAGACCTGCAAATGCATTACAATCAGCAGCCATAAACCTTTACATGGTTCCTCTCACTCTTTTCATGGTGGATTTTTTTTAACGTACAGATTAAATAATGTTCCAGCCTTAAATTTTTGACTTGCTCTACTCAGCGCCTTTCATTTAGGCACATTAGACACTTTGCAAAATACTCGATAAATAACTTTCTAACAGCCATATTAACTGACATTATACTGTAGCATACCTAATATGATCTTCAGTTGTGCCAGGCTAACATGGACTTGTGTGTCGATGAAACAGAATTTCCACAAATCTTAAAGAGGACCTGGGAAAATTACTTAAATCTCATGCTCCTCTATGCAGACGCTCTGTCTACGCTGACGAACACTCCCTTATGTGTTGAATGCTTTGACTTAAGGAAAGCTTAAATCAAATATTTGACTAAAGCTTTGCCTTAAGCTTAATTGAGTTTTGCCCACTTAAGTGTGGGCAAAACCATTACTTGTGAAAACAGAAAATAAGATTTGTTTTTTTTCTTTTTAAATATGTTGTTAAAATTAGAATATTTGTAATTAGTATGTAGCTTTTGCTTTACCATAAACTCTGAATGTTTGTTCAAACCGCAGAGCTGTGTGACAAAACCAGCAGTGAGCCTTGGAAGGTCATTTTGCATACCAACATAACCGACCCAGAAACTGGTTGGTTCTGCTGGTTCAAATAATCCTGAAAGTCTCCCAGCAGTTAATTTTTCAGCCAATGCTTTTCTTGATTTGACTGTGTCATGAATAAGGTTCTGGATTGGCCTGTCAGAGCCAGAGTGCTCCATCTCCCCCATTTCCAATCCAGCTCCAGGGGAATGCCAGGTCGAGTTTTCAGCCTGAGTGGGTTGGATGTACACAGTGAAACCATCAGTGTCAGCAGAGTGGAGTAGCTGAAGGAGTCTCAGTCAAAACGTTGATGGAATGGAGAGATGAGAAGAAGAATCAACAAGCTGTGCGAGCAGCTTATCAGCTCTCACTGAGTGTGCATGAATTATGTTGCAGAATTGTATTTTTTTCCACCTATTCCCTGTTATTTCTCCCAGTTTGTTTGACCAGTGGATAAAAATACTAAAACTACTTAGTGATAAATATTTAGATAGATAGGATTCTGTCTGTGCTTTTAATAACACATTAATTACAGATCACACACAGAAAGTTATGACTCTTTTAGTAAGGCAAGACAAGTTTATTTGGAGAGCACATTTCAGCAACATCATGAAACCATAAAACGGTAAACAAGAAACAAACATTACACTTTCTCAAATTTCATCATCAAATTGAAAAAAAGACCACATAAAGACTAAAATGTATCCGTGCTCCAGATTTTATCAATCAAAAGCAACTCAACAGGTGGGTTTTCAGCCATGACTTAAAGGAACTCTGTGTTTCAGCTGTTTTGCAGTTTTCTGGAAGTTTGTCCCAGATTTGTGGTGCATAGAATCTGAATGCTGCTTCTCCATGGTTGGTTCTGGATGCAGAGCAGAACTAGAACCAGAAGACCTCAGGGGTTTGGAAGGTTGATACAACAACAGCAGATCTTAAACCCATTCAGTGATTTATGGACCAACAACAATACTTTAATGTTTATTCTCTGAGCTACAGGGAGCCAGAGGAAGGACTTTAGATGTGGAGAGATGGGCTCCATCTTCCTGGTTTTAGCCAGAAAGCCAGCAGCAGCAATCTGCTGCGGCTGGAGGATTTCATAGCCAGATGTATGAAGATACTGTTGCTTAATCAGTGCAACTAAAGATGCGTTTCTGAAGGAGTCAGAGCAGTCTACTAAAAATTAGAAAAGTGAAATTAGTTGTCTCAACTGACATTCCAATCATGAACCAGAGGAAAAAGCTTAAACATTTCAGTTTAAGGTAAAGAATTTAGATCCAACTGTAAAATATTGTGTTATTTGGATGGATTATAAACAGTCTGAGTAGGAATTATGTATAATCGAGCGTAATGTGTTCAAGAAAATGCACCAAAATCTAAGCAGTTTTTTAAATCTAATTACTGGCATTGGTGGGGGTTAGGAGCTACAGTCACCTATTAATAACTAAAATCCAAAAATATTTCTAAAATCCCAAACTATTTTAAA
Organism: Micropoecilia bifurca; assembly: GCA_903067075.1. Taxonomy (NCBI): domain Eukaryota; kingdom Metazoa; phylum Chordata; class Actinopteri; order Cyprinodontiformes; family Poeciliidae; genus Micropoecilia; species Micropoecilia bifurca. Next base: position 36,710 of record CAEGAF010169767.1, read on the forward strand.
CAACTTTTAAAATGCATATTACTGACCTGTTAATAATTCAAGCAGGCATGCTTGAATGTTTTGCCACTGCTACAGAAGCTAATATCTACAGACTTCCTTAAGATCCAGCCAATAATTGCAGCTCCTGGATTAGTTGCTTTGCAGCACCAGACAATAGGGATTGAAGAAGCATTGAACCTACGTATCTTGGATACCCAAACTACATTTTCAAAAGAAATTCACATATGGACACATTTTCTGCAAATAATTTTGAGTTACATTCCACAGAAAAAAAAACAAATATCCGACAGATGGTGTATTCAAGTAAACTAGTAAAATTCTAATTTAACATTAAGACTATTTCCTCATCTAATTTACCCTTCAATGTTAAGAGAAACAAATAAGAACTGGTTTGTGATTAAGTCCAAAAACTCTATGAAAAAAAGTTCACTTTCTAACACTATTCTTGACTGTCACAGCCAAGGGGCATCTTATTGGGGAGAAAACAATTATGACAATTCTAAGGTCCCTTGACCGACAGGCGGCCCTCCACAATTTATTTATTTTTTGTTCATAGAAATAAAAACTAAAAACATGGGGCTCTGTCAATTACAAAATGAATCATATTGTGTTTTCGAACATTGTTTTTAGTAGCACAACAGTAGTAGTAGCAGTAAAAAATTTAATGTTCCCACTTCTAGACCAAAGAGCACACATCCATGTTGCCCTGGATATCCCCTGGATCTGCATAAAATGGTTCTTTCCTGCTTTGAGCGCTTGATGGTGACCATGTTCAACAGCAGTCAGTGGAAGACAAGAACTACTGTGGCGGTTACTATGCTGCTAAGAAAAATTATAAAATCAGGTTTTCAAAAAATAAAAACAGAGAGAGGGAGAGATAAAAAGGTAAGTGTGTCAATTTGTAACCCAGTTTTTCTCCAAGAGGTGGGTAGAATGTGTGAGATTATCAACCATTCAGCATAGTTAGATACAGACTACCGTTTCATTTGCCTCCTTTTCATTAGCATTTAATAAATCAAGAAATAAATGACCAAGATATTCAAATATTTAACTTGTCCCTGTCCCGTTTACCATACTTAACAGATGAGTCAGAGTCTGACTGACCCGTCCTCCTGACTTATCCTCTCCTAAATGAAATTAAAGCTTTAGTATGCCCTGGTAAAAAAAGAAGTATACTTTAGTATACTTCAAACATACTTTCATTTGTGAAAGTACACTTTAAGTATGCTAAGTATGCCAATTATTAAGTGTACTACCTATAAGTATATCTGAAGTATACTAAAAATACACTTGTACCAATTTCGAAATTAGTACCTTAAACACACTTAAACATAATTGTACCAAA
>CAEGAF010169786.1:0-35531 GCA_903067075.1 Micropoecilia bifurca
ATATATCACTGTGACTCTCTAATACTTCTGCCCCTCATTTACTTGCTATGTTTTTTCTCTTAGGTTTTAATACCTAGTTTATCAACATATGTTAAATGAAGTGGATGGATTGCTAGAGCAGTGTCACACTGATGCTTAATGTTTACAAGATCAGTTGACCCTGACAAAGATGTCGGCTGAATGGCAGCAGTGGTTATTTCATGGATCACAGAATTTTATCATGATTGGCGCCTTTACAAGTCAGAGGCTCACTGTTCCGCTTGGATGTACCCCCTAAATTCAATAACGTGACTCATTTTTTAGGACGAAAAGATCAACAGGGTACTTTGCATATTTATTACAGCGGCGCAAAATCATTTAGAGTGTCAGAAATTTATGGATGGCCGTCTTGGTTTTCTGGTCAATCGGCATTTGGAATGGTTTCCTTCTTTCCCAATTTTCCCTTTCTGTCGGAATACACAGACAGATATCCACGCAGATATTTTGACTTTTTTGTATATCAAGCAACCATTGTTAGTTATATCTTGTCAACTGCTTAGTAACACAAATAATGAATCATAAGACTACCACTAAATTTTTTTAAGCATCTGGATTTGCTGTAGACAATTTGAAGTTTAAACCATATCTTGTCAACTGCTTAGTAACACAAATAATGAATCATAAGACTACCACTAAATTTTTTTAAGCATCTGGATTTGCTGTAGACAATTTGAAGTTTAAACCAAGCACCAGAATAAGCAGCAATGGAGATTAAAGAGACTTTGAATGTGGAATGATTGTTGGTGCCTGAAAGAGTGGTTTAAATATTTCAGAAATTGCTGGGCTGCTGGGATTTTCATTCACAACCATCTGCCAACTGAGATGATGAAAAATGGTGTAATCCCAAGCTTAAGTAGTTCTCATTTTCTGTTTGCCTATATGTCAATTGCCTGCCTATTAACTGAATATATACATCTAATATTAATTGATTAAAGAGTCTGAGACTGAAAAATCAACAATTTGCTTCGTGAGCAAACTTCTGAGCAGTGACAAACATGCATATAAGTAATATTAATTTATCCTTATGGTGGTATTGTCTTTAAAATGCAAAAATTAGGCATGTGTTTTTATTTCTGTTATCCACTGACAGCAGTTTAGTGGATGTCATGACATTTTGAGACCCAGATTATCTGTCAGATCTAAAAAACAACACAGGATGAAAAAGAATGACTAAAAAGTGTAAAGATCAGAAAGAGCAATGAAAAAAATATTGGACATAAAAGTTTAACCTTTTGTGTCTAGGAGGTTGGCTACAGTATAGTCGCGATGCTGTGGATTTTAGCACCAAAGTCAAGTGAAAATCTGGAAAAGGATGAGAAGAAACCACAGCAGGGTAAACGGTTCTCATAATTAAAACCAGGCAGAGAGACTTTTATTAATCAGTTGTTCATCTGAAGATGAAAATGTTTTGCTGCATTCCTCTTGGTATGGTGCTTTTAGATTGTAAGTTGCTTTATTGATAAACTTGGGAACAAAAAAGAACTATGCTGGTCCATCTTTTTCAATAAGCTTCCTTTATTTTTTTCCTCCACTTTCAGCACTTTCCTCAAGTTTCAGCAAAAACATGCTGTATAATATGATATCAAGTACAGTTTTTTTCCCATCGACATTATACAGCGATTAATTTGGACAAAAAGAAAATAGAAAGTGTGTTTTGCTGTATTTAGAAAATCGTAACTATATGAGAAGTTTTCTACTTAATCTTCACCCTCAGTTATTTCTTCTTTCATTTAATGTGCCTTGGCTGTCTCTTGTTCAAGGCTGACTGTCTTTCAGAGGCGTGATCAGAGGTCATGGCTTAATATTCCAGGCAGAGAGACATCAGTATTCCCGAGGCCCACACTCTAACTGAGCCATCTGCTGCTTCCGAATTGCTTCTCTCGCCCTCTGCCCGCTCCTCGGCCCAGCTTTTTAAGCTCACACACATTCTCAATGCAGAAATATGCAAATATGCACACGTGTACACGCATACAACGCGTTGTGTCTGCAAAAATAGGAAAGCATGTAAAGGTAATTCAAAGCTTTATTGAATGCTTGCCGGTGCATATTCCTGCAGACGTGAAGAGGGCCCCAGCATTTGCTCCCCGACTGTAGCTGGAAACACACAAATGAGAAATACTCAAGGCAACACCGGTGTGCAGCTGCTGCCTGTTTGTGCTTGTGTGGTTTCCAAGTGCTTTTTGGTGATGAAGATAGCATCTCGCATGAGTGCTAACATATCAGAGCATTTGTATTGCAGGCAGATACTGATTAGAAGTAGAAATAAAGGTATAGAGATGGAACCAACTGCATTGTGTTTTTCCTTTTTCCTTCATTAGAAGACATTAGAAGACTGTGGCTCTGTGGATTGAGTAGTCATCTTGTGATTGGAAGGTTGCAGGTTCAATTCCAGCTTCCAGATGTCAATGTGCCCCTGGGCAAGGCACCTAACCCAAAATTACCTACCGAGCTGCGTATTGGTGTATAAATGTGTGAGTGTGAATGGGTGAATGTGGCTCTAGTGTAAAGCACTTTGAGTGGTCAAAAATGATTAGATAAAGCACTATATAAGTTCAGTCCATTTACCATTTCATCTCCTTCATAAGTCCATTTTTATTCAAGTTCAGAGGAGTCCAGATGGTGCTCCTATAAACATCAGACACAAAGCAGTTGTGCAGCTTGTTGTATAGAGTTTCTTACATAGTTTTCCCTTACTTCCAAAGAAAGAAATTAGCCTTCTCCCATCCCAACATTTTTATGACAGTATTTAAAAAGCTTTTTTTATGCATATGTAAAAGTAAAAGGGATACATATTCTATCAAGCTTAGAAATAATGTGTGATGGGTTAATAAGTCGATTAAATTAAAAAAAGAGAGTTGCTGTGGTCCAAGGATAAAGCGTGTTATCCATGAGGCATCAGTCCCCCATGCAGCCATAAAGGTAGGTTTGAGTGCCTACCTTTGCTGCATGTCTTCCCCATTTTCAAGTCAATTCATTGTCAAATAAAGACTACTAGATCAAAAAATATCCTTCAAAAAATTGTCTCTTAAATGTTGAAGCACTCAGGCATAAATAATACTCTACATGAAAAACTTTTATTCGCTTTGTGGTCGTTGGAGAAATCAATCTTCTCTCATCCGATGGTGTGCAACAGTTTTATGGCAGTGTTTAAAAAGCGTTTTATTATTTTTTTATTGTGCGGGTGATAAAATTGACAAAAAAATGTAAAAAAAAAATAAAAATGCAAAACTAAAAGGGATATATATTCTATCAGGCTTAGAAATAAAATGCAATAGTGTAATGAGACGGTTAAATAAAAATAAAAGATAGACTGTAGTCATTATTGTGAACAATAGTGAAATAGCATTAAGCAAGACAGACAAAACAACTAATTAGTTTTTTGTCACTGATCTCAGAATAAACTGAGAATGAAACTATTTTCTGCTGTTCCTGTGAAGTTCTCTTGTCGTCTCGCTTTTTGTTTTCTGCTTGTCAAAAAAAAAGAAGAAAAAGGAAAACGATATATACCAAGTGTGCTTTTGTTTTAAAACTCTAAAAAGGAAGCTTACTAAGTCTCAGAAAACTGCAGTGCTTTGAATTGCAGTCTAAAAGTGTGTACAATCTGTTTGCATGTAGCTGAATCTGGAATAAAACAGAAAACTCATAAGTTTCTCGTTTATTAAAGCTGTTCAGCAATTGTTCATGGATGTAATATGCAGCTGCCTTGGGGATAAAATTTAAGTTGCTGCAGTGATCTACGATAGGCAAACTCATTTTTAATGCAAGAAAGTGTGGGAGTGTGTGCTTGAGAGTCAAAGTAGGGTAGAAAATCACAATAAAAACTGGAGGTATTTGTATCGGGTTGTTTGAAACCAGAGGCTGCTGCTTGTTTGGCAAAGAAGATTTAAAATCATAAATTCAAGAGTACACTCTCTCTCTTTAACCACAGATGTAAGTCATGCAGTAATTCCTTCTAAATCTGCCACAATAGGAATAAACCAGCAGGACAGATCTCCCACATGTCTTGTGATGGTGGTATTATAGTCTATTTATGAATACATTCAAATATATTAGCAAAAGCAGAAATCTCAAATACATGTAATGCAAAGCAGATTTAGAGAATGCCACATGGATAAGAACCTAAAAATCACACAAAATAAACAAACAAACAAAAAAATAAAGCTATAAGTCTTGTATGAATTTGTAAAGATAGCAACAGTCTGTAGCACTGTGGTGATTATGCGTTACTCTTAAAAACCCAGAAGCCAACAAAGAGGATGTCAAAGGTTATCATTCCCCAGAGGATGCAGTTACCCCTAGTTACCAATCCTGACTCTGAGCTTTAGGGAATCATTAGAGGTGGGCCTGAGCTCTTAGCTGATGGAGCCGGTTTATAGTATGAGGATAAAGAGAGGGTGGAGTCACAGAGGTGCATGCTGTGTGGCAGCCAGAGGGGGATGGGAGGAGCGAGGAGAAACATGAGGGAGGAAAAGCAGGGGTGCTCTTATTACAGCAAATCACAGACCTATTGTGTATCACATCCCAGCTCCAGGTAAGACATGCAGTCACTGCATCAAATGGTAGGCAGTGCACATTATGAGGTTATATGTTTATGTATCCTGAATATGGAGAAACGAAAAGCGAGATGTTAAAAATGTGTAACATGTTGCTTTATTTCATCAGGTGTTCTCATGTGTCCATGTAATCAGGAAGCTTTGTATTTTGGGGCCGGAACTCAACATGTATTTGATTTATGAGGAACTTGAAACTGCATGGATAGATGAAAATCTGGAGTCTTCCTGTCTGTTTTAGACACATATTTCCAGGCATGTTGAGAAAATCTAATCAGCTGTTTTAATCGCTGGAAATGGGAGACATGGTTCAGATGAAGGAAAGAGAATAGAGCGGCAACAGCAGCTCTCTCTGAGGGCAGTCGTTCATGACAACCTAATGACACAGCAGAGAGAGGAAGCTGACAAAACAGATGAGAGTAAAGTAAAATGTAAATGTAGAGCGAACGTTTAAAGCTTGATATCGGAAGGCAATTGAAGTAGTATCTATATAATAATATATTCTGAAAGGAAATTTCTTTATGAACTTTGCTTTTATTTTAAATTGATTGTTGTCTTATTGTTTGTTTTAAAACTAATCTAATTTAATAAAATAAGCTGGTCAAAACAGCATTGGGTATAATCAGTAATATTCCTTTTAAATTTGTAAGCTCTATTTTTTTCCATATTTTAATAACACCAATTTGGAGTGTGACTAGTTTTTCTTAATTTTTCTTTTTATGCTCGAAGTTAAGAGTCCAAGACAAAAATAAATCTTGAAACTGTCTAAACCTAATTGTAAAACATTATTCAGCCATGCGACGACAGAAGGACAAGGTTGTTCAGAGGATTCTGAACATTTGTAGACGCTCTTGTTTACTTTTAAAAAGCTTAGAGTGAGTGACACTCACTGACTGAGCTTACTACTGACAATTAAAAAGACAGAATTATGCTAAATCGGCTCAGGATGTTGCTCATAATGTGCATGAAGTTCAGAATAATGAGTCTTGCTTTTTTTGTAGGAATACATCAATTTCTCAGGCAGCAGATATGGGGTAATTGTAGAGAAGGAGAATAAAATATGGATTTATTTTCTGGGCAAAGAGCACTTGGATCATTGTTGTTTTTTATTTGTTGTTTTAATAAGTATCAAATGTGATTTTATTATTACTTTTATATTAATACTTTTGCTTTTAACATCATTTGACATCACTCAGGCCGTGCTTCTTTGTGTTTCTCCAGCTCGTAGGTTCAGATCAATAACAATGCATGGCTTGTAGGCCACCAATCATGGCCCAAAGGAAGAGGCCTGGGACCAGCGGGGGAAACAGTATGTCTGGTCCCGGCCCTGCCTCCTGTCCCGCCCCTCGTCCCGCAGAGTCATGTGACCTGAAAGCCTTGCCAGCACGGCAGCGCCCATTACGCTACCACAAAGAGCCTCACAATCCAAAACACCAACCTCACTCCTGCAGCACCCAATATTCCTCTCCCAAGCCTCCTGACGTGGGCCGCGGTCATCCGGAAGAGGATGCTGATGCAGATGTTGACATGAAGCAGTACAGCAACCAAGATGTTGACTCACAGCTTGAGAATCAAAGGCCAGTAACGCCATCCACGCCTGAGCATGATCCTCATGAGGGGGAGGAGCACAACCACCACGATCAAGCAGACTTTCATGGCGATGCTGACAGTCTGGATGATGACTCCAGCTCTGACTATATCAACAATACCTCAGAGGATGAGGAAGACTATGATGATGGTGAGTGTGCCACAAGCCAACTGTCTGAGAGAACAGGATATTGATAAATACTTTAAAAGGTTCTATACATTGGTCACTGAGTTCTGAGTGAAGTTAATATGAGACATTTGCAAGAATGCTTCTGATTTTTAAAGAAATGAATCAATAACTTTCTGTTTCCAATTGTTAACCTCCCTAGGACTAGCAGAGGAAGATGAGGGAGTCACTTATTACATTCGCTACTGCCCTGAGGATGACAGCTACCTGGAGGGAATGGACTGCAGCAGTCAGGGAGACTGTAACCACAGTCACAGCCAGGGCAACTGCTCTGGTACCATTCAGCAACATGGATCCCATGCTAGTGAATGCCAGGAAGCTGAGGAAGGATGGACAGAAGAAGGAGAGGAGGATGCCGAGGGAGAGTTGAGAGAGGAAGAATGGGTTGAAGATGACGAAGGAGAAGAGGCAGCAAGAGAGGAGTGGCAAGAAGAGGAAGAAGAAGTGGTGGAGGAATGGAGAGAGGAAAATGAGGAGGTGCAAGAGGAATGGATAGAGGAGGGCCAGGTGAGCCAGGAGCAGTGGGCAGAACGAGAAAGGCACAGGGTGGAGGAGTGGGGTGAGGGAGAAGGAGAGGTCCGATGTGAGGTGGTGGAGCAAGATCCCGATGAACAGATTTACAATGGGAGACCAGAACCCATATTGGACCATCACCATCACCACCAGCCTCCGATGCAAGACACACACCACACCCAGCGACATGACCGAGAGGAGGGGGAAGAGGCAGAGAGTGAGGAGGGCTGTCCAAATCAAGAAGAAGATGAAGAAGCAGATGGGAAGGAGAGACATGGAAGAGCTTACACCGGAGACTATTTCCCACCTGAAGACAATGGGAACTCCGTGCGAGTCTCCCCATACCGCAGCCGTAAGGTGCTGGTGGTGGAGGGGGAGACTGGGGAAGAGGCAGAGGAGGACATTGACCAAATTGTTGCTGAGATCAAGATGAGCATGAGTATGGGGAGTCTAAGCAGTGGCACAGACCAAAGCCCAGAGGAGCTGGCACAGGACCCTGTACCAAGTGACTATCCTCACTCTAAGCCTGAGGCTGCATCCTATCCACCAGTTCACCACCGTCATGACAGCAGGCCCAAGTCCCTCAACATCCCCTCCATGCACCACAACAACCCTGACCTCCAGCGGGGCATCAAGTCCCACCCACGCACTCCGGAAGATAGACAAAGATGGGCTCAAGAGCAGGTAAGTTTCTGAAACGCAAAACCTGTAACTGGTGATCATCTAAACCACACAGGCTTTCAGCTAAAATATAGCTCCTTTTTTCTGACATCTAGACAGGCATTGTTTGAATTGGTGTATATGTTAGTCTAAAGCATGGAAATGGTGTAATATTTAAAACGTTTATGGCAAAGAGCTGAAAATGAGTAGTAAGTGACATGTTTCTCTCAGGAAGCCAATGAATAGTTGCAGCAATCTCTTTACCTCAATCTTATTTCTTTTCAAGCTGTAGATAAAGAGACACTCAGACTCAGGATGGACTTGACGACATGTAGAGTTGCCATCCTTTAAAAAGTCAAATAGTTAAAAAAAGAGGAAGGAATTTCTGGTGAGCAGCGAACTGATAAACACCTGCTCTGCCATGTGCACACATACTCATGTCCTCATGCTTTTGCTTTTGGCGTCTCATTTGTAGTGCAGAAGTGGGTCAGTAGAACGAGATAAAATTGGAAAAATGCTCACTATGCGGCAAATTCAGATGACCAAATGATCTCCGACCTTGTGGAGATCATTTAGTCATTTCATCTTCTGTAACCGTATAAAATGTTCTCTATGCCGACTCACTCTGGCCTTCAACTGAACCTGGGCAATTATACATTTGATTAGAATTTGACTGTGCAGCTTTGAGTCAAAACGTTTCATTAACAGAGAAACGGAGGAAGTTTTGTTGAAAGTCCTCTACGCCCAAACCACTAAGCACAAAACTGTATGTTGCATCTTTAAAAATTAACATAACTGTAATAGTCAATGTGTTAAGGCTGGAATCATTGTTGCCAATTAGATTTATAGTATAAAACTATAGTTTTAAATTGTCCTAAAACATTTTCCGCAGGTCAAATTGGATACAAACATTTTTCTAAACTTTAAGGATCCACTCAAACCACAGTTTTTTTTGCTTTGGTTATTTTTGTTTTGTCTAAAATATCTGATGAACATAATTTATCCCTGCAAAATTGTGGGATTAAAAGAAAAAAAAGAAAAAGAAAACATTTGAATCTTTGTTCATGTGATCTGGATAGTTGGATCTGGATACTGGCTATTTTCTTTGCAGTTTCTGTTTTATTTGATTTGTATGTCATCATTGTATTATTTTTCAGGATTTACTTCTTATGTAAATTATAAAACAAAACAATTCCTGATAAAGACATTGTTTGGACAGGAGTATGTGTCAGTCTAATGCATGGTAATAGGTTCTAGATTTGCAATGATTGCTAAAAACAAGTTGCAAATGACATTTGTATTTCTCCAGAAGTCAAAGAATATGGTTGAAACCAAACTCCTCCCACCACCTTACCTAGAGATTTACTGTGCTTTTACTTATCTCCCAGACCTAAATAAAAGCACACATATTCAGGATGGACTCAAATTTACTGACTCTTTATAGACTACATTTAATATTAGAGATTGAAGGGTTAACATGATGCTATTCATCTGTTTCTCTGTACATTGCATTCACTCATTCTAGCGGGGTCGCGGAAGGCTGGTGTCTTTCTCAAGCAATCTGATGAAATTCAGATTGATGAAATTCCCACGTTGTGCGTTTGGGATTTATTTGAACAAATGTAGTTTGTACTGTACAGAGTTGCAGTTACTATTCCACCCTACCAAACAACAACAACACGAAGCTCATTAATGTAATGTGTGTTTGCACTACAGAGTCAGGCACCATGATGAATACTGATCAGTTAACTCTCTTCTAAAGGAGGACACACAGACTCACAACAACATGTGCTGCTTGTCTGAATATCCCTATTTCCACTGCTCTGAGGAGGAGGGTTTAAACAGCAGAGGCTTTTTATTTCACCCTTAATGCCAGTGAAATTAAATGAGCAGCGAGGGACTGCTAAATTGTGCTTCTTCTAATTTTTTTTTCTTTTGTATTCTGATTGTGCACACAAATTGAACAAGCTATGCCATCATTAAAGATGTTCCACTTGGTTAAATACTTCTCCCAGTATGGCTTTATCCATGTTCCAATGGAGGAAAAGGAAAAAAATTTCCCCTTCATTCATAAGCCCATTTATACATTTATATTGTCAGGGAGCATCGTTACTATAAAACACAGAAAGGCAAATCTTCTGCCTTTACAGAAAGACGAAAGAAAAACCTCCAGATTATGTGTTTACTAGTTTTTATGTTATGTTGTTGATTTTGAATGTAGCAGCGAAGTCGCAGAGCTTCTACATCTGGTTTAAGATGTGAGGAAACACAATCAACTTTAAAGTCAATGTTTCATCTGTAAAATGGTGTGAAACTTCTGAAGTCTAAGTGTTCAAATGAAACATCCCATCGTATTTAAAAATACATATAATCAGGCTCCTCCAAATCAAAGCGCTGCTGCCTAACGAACAGAAGAAACAGAGAGATGTTAATTCTGTATTATATCTTTCCTCCTCCGTCCTGCTCTGATGCCTTTCCTGTTGCACCTGTGTGTTCTGTGTTTACCTGACAGGTAAATAATGGTCCAGAGCAACCTAGAAAACAGCAGCGCTCCGACCTCAATGTTCCCTTGGAGAACAACAATGTACCAGAGGTAAGATGTTGCTGAATATCTAAAAACAGCAGCTACATTACCCCTTTAGTTTTTATGCACAACTTTCGCAAGAACGGTTGTTATTTTATACAATATATATGTGTGCAAATGTGTGTAACTAAATGAGCAGCTGTGTAATTACAACCAGTACTCGTGTCTGGTGCCCGCGGCATGATGGCCTTGTACAAAATAAACTTGTGTTTGTGGTTTTATTCATGAAAATGTTCCCTCATCTGCCTCTTTTTGCAATTTAGTGAAGCTTTCTGAGCAATGCAGTGATCTGGTAGATGCAGGTAGATTATAGTTTGACATTCAGAAATCAAGACTTCTCCTTTATATTTCTACTTTCTTTCCTGCCACATCATCATCAGTCTGGAATGACATATTTACACATATTTATTCATGACCATTTCTTCACCACTTATGGGAACAGCACTGAATAAATAACAAAGAGGAATATAATTGCACAACCATAAGTGAGGATTTCAGCAAAATCTGAATTGAAATGTGTCTAGTTCTAAGCAAGTAAGTGTTGTCCAACATGGCTGGTTTACTAGAATGTGAGTTAATTTCTTTAAAGGAAACGGGCAGTACACTTTAAAGCAGAAAAACGTGATATAGAAGCGACTCGTTAGTAAAACTATATTAGCAGCATATGTCTTTAAGTGAAACTGATTGTGATTAAAAAAATGTTTTTAAACTAGATTGAAAAATCTTGGAATCTTGCAGGATTTAAAAATATTAAATATTACTGTAAAACATGGAAAAGTGTAGCTCAAAGCCACACCTGATGTATTATTATTATTATTATTATTATTATTATTATTATTATTATTATTATTATTATTATTATTATTATTATTATTATTATCCTATTTCTGTCTTTCAGCCAGCAAAGAAAGTTGCATCCTTCCCCAGCTTTGTTGATGGTGAGTTATTCTGCTTCCTAATAAGCCCAGGATACTACAATCATACTAAACAACTCCAATAGTGATTCTTCCAGTGTGTCTTTCACTGACCTTTGATCTGTAGCCTTGGGATCAAAAGTTTAAAATGTTAAGGCCTTAATTAATAGTTTTCACTGTTAAATAGCAAGTTTATTTCGCTTTGATTTTTATCCGGTAAAGTCTCTGCACAGTACCCTGTTACAATCATATTAAAACTATATCATAATAGTGTATTTCTGTGAAATGAAAGGAAACAAGACGTTTATAGTACCAATAAAATGCTTATTTTTGTTGATCTAAAAATGTGTGTTTGAATACCTCTGCAAGGCATTTTTTAAAAATTGCAGCATGTTTTGAGATCAAAACGACGCCACTAAATGATTTAAGGTCTGGCAAATATCCAGACCTTAAGAGCAACAGCTCTATTTTTAACAAGGTTCAGAGAACCCAGTAATTATAGTACCTTCTGCAAGGCACACGCAGCTTCAGTCAAAACGTCATCTGTCTGTGTTTGCTCCGTCTGTTCATCATTTGTCCTCTCAGTCCCTGGACCCTGCGAGCCAGAAGACCTGATTGATGGCATTATCTTTGCTGCTAACTACCTGGGCTCCACCCAGCTGCTGTCTGAGAGGAACCCATCCAAGAACATCCGCATGATGCAGGCACAAGAAGCTGTCAGCAGGGTCAAGGTATCAAAACAACATTCTGTCACATAAACCAATCCCGACATAAATAGTGTTTACTGTACTGTAAAGTCATTTAAAAAATTCTCCAATAAAGCTCTTACATATTTAATATGTGAAAAACTGAACAGTAAATTGAACTCTGAAATTCAAACTAAGTCATTTAGGCCCAGAAAGTTAACTACGCTCCAGGGTTTTTTTTTAAGATAAATGATTCTGGTTGTTCTATAATTTGATCTGTGGAGAGAACATACACATCCACAAGGGGAACATGCAAACTCCATGCGGTGGGACCCAGGGCTGGGATGTTCTTGCTGCAAGGGAAGATCAAGCTGCACCTGTGCATTCCGTGTTAATATTTCCCTTTGTGTGACTCACTCCTCTGCTGTGTTGAGATCGTGGTCTTCAAGGACAGATTTAGAAAAATAGGATGGTAGGTAACGTGCCTCTTTGGGCTGCCGAGTTGCTTTATTCATCTGTTCTGTTGAGCTGTTGGGTAACATCGACTGAAAAACGTCTTTCTCTCGAGAAAACACAGACGTCTTTATTTCCCGGCTATACTTGGAGTTCCTGTGCCAGGTGACTCATTTCACTAAAGAGCAATGTCGTGAGAAGATTCATGAGAGGATATTTGTCCAAATGCTTTGATGCTTTGAGGTTTCAACTCCCTAACGAATGGATCTGAGTTCGCTCTCATGTGAACACAACCATGGATGCCTTCCTAAATATTGGATGACCTCCTGTGCAATTATCTGCTTTTAGAAACTGACATAATGTAGCAAGATCTGCTGTGGAGGGGGGAACTTATCTGTTCTGGATATGTTTGTTTTAAGAATAAAGTTCAAGGACAAGTTCAGAATTACAGTGACTAAAGCCATTAAGTTTTCTCGAAAATAAATTGTAGCATAGCAGACGTTGTTTAACATTTTTAAAATTCAAAGTTGTTAGTTCTGCGAAATTGGGCAGCTTTGCTGCTGGATGTTCCTTAATCCTATTCACCAGTTCTTTGAACTTCATCAGTGAACTCAGTCACACAGGCTTTATTCATGCTTATTTTCTTCAGATCGATCTGAGGAAGCAATCGGTTTGTGCACTGAAGTTCTGCCGAAGCTCCCTGAAGCAAAGAACGGAGCAGAATATTTTGGCAGGTGTATTGTTGTAGCTCATTTATGCAGATCCTGTTTGCCTGACATTCACTCAGTTTGATGTAATATTTATGAAGCTTCATCCCCACCCCTACCTTCGACTCCTTCCTGTTGTCGACCCCCTGCCGAATTGCTCAGCGCCTCAGTAGATGTTGCCGAGAGCCTTACATCTCTTGTGTTGCATATGAGCTGATGAAACTTCTTAAAATAATAATAGAAAAGCTTCTTCCTCTTTGTTATGACTTTTGGTTTCTTTGTAGTTTGAGGTTTGGAATATTTTAAAGGAATATTTAAATGTCATATCGCCTTGCAGATCAAAAAAATCACAGCTAGAGATGTTTAAACATTAAAAACTGGTTCATTTAATAATTGTAATAAAAAAAGAAAACTGTAGGGTTCATTGCTTTAATGTGTTATTTTCCGGCTAGACCCATAAACATTAGTTTCTAAGTGCCTTTAAACTGTTTGGTTGCGCCCTATTTTTAGTGCAGCCAAAAGAAACAAACCCCTGGCATTCAGTAAATCCTCTCACTACCTATTCTTCTCTAGTTTTTCTAGATTTGATGTTGATTTCTGTCTTGTTCGTATTATTCCATCTTTGAGGTCTAAGAGCTGAGCCCACTGGAACAAAGCATTTTGAAATCTTCACTGTGCTTCTAATTGGTTTTGAAATGCCGCCATCCTATTGGCCAGTGTGTTTTGTAGGAAAATTACTTGACCAGAAAATTGGGGGATGAATCATCATTGCTGAAACATCATTGCTGAAACCAATCAGATAGAACTTTGTCACAATTTAGAAACAGGTCCTATTTATGGCTGCTTGTTTTTAATATGCTGTGTTTACAAGAGAAGAAGCAATTATCACCCTGTGTAATTACTGTTTTGATTTGTATCTGATAATCAACACTGTGCTGTGCACGCACACACATACATACGCTCGACACAGTCATACACGCCTCTTCTGTCTCCGTCACGCTCCCTGTTTGTTAGAACAACGTGTGTTTCGGGGCTTTACTGTCTTACCCGTATTTTCTTTATAACCCTCCTTTATGTCCTCCTTCTCTTCCTCCTGTTCTCTGTGCTCCTCTTATCTGCTGACCTTGTCCCGTCCCAACGCCTGCCTTCCTGCCTGCCTGCCTGCCTGCTTGCCTTCCTGCCAGAGGGTTCAGAAGGCTGCCAAAATCAAGAAAAAGGCGGTGTGTAATAAACAGAGCACAAGGAAGAGCCTCTGGTCACTCTCCTTCCACTCTCACCTTTTTTCTTTTCCATTGCACTTTTGCTTGTCTGTGTGTGTGTGTGTGTGTCCTCTTTCACCTCTCTCTCACGGGCCTCATGAAGGAAATTGTTGCACAAACCTCAACAATTTTTGGCCAAGTTCACGTTTTGTCACTCATTCGTTTACACATTCAGCCGAGTGTAAAGGTGGTTTTGCTCTCCAGTCGGGGATTCTTATAAAAGCTTTGAAGCCTTTTCTGCTAAATATTTTTACAAAAACATGTATGAAAAGGATCACAGGTCTTCATTTTAATAATATAGAACAACTGCAGTGATGTGTGATTACATAGTATGAGAACCAGGACACAACTCTAAATAACTGTCTGACTGCATACTATATAAGAGGATCTTCAGAAACCAAACAGGCTATGTCATGTTGCTTTGGAAATTTTCTGGGATTGACTTGCTTCTTCTCTCTACAAGTGTAATATTTTCTGAAGCTCTGGCTAATGTACAAGTTACAAGCAAGGTTGATACACACCTTGTCCAAAAGCTAATTTTTACCTTTTTCTTTTTGTTGTCCACAATCAGTCTTTCCACAGTGCTTCAAGATTCAGCAGGAAAACAATTTACTCATCCCATCAGCTTCAACATGAACCTTTTAAAAAATGTTGACAGGTCAGATATTTATGTGAAGAGGCTGAGCCCTGGGCTTGGGATTACACATCCTTGGTATTGCACCAAATCTGTAAGGTAACAGTGTCATCAAAACATGCATAAAAGTGCTAAACAGTAAAAGTTAAAGTTAGAAAAACAGGGAACTAAAATGGCAGTTCACTTAAATAAATAAAAAAATAAAAGTGTTTTCCTTGGTTTGTAATGTTATTATGGAAAATCTAATAATCTTTTAGTCAACTATATATGTTCAGGTAAAAGATTATTCATTAAACAAAGTGAAATAAACTTTTTAAGCTTTTCATTTTGATGGGAAATATATTTTTTATATTCCCCTTATTTTTTTTTGGCAAATTGTTATGGACTACATGATCATTCCTACAAAATAAATTTAGCATTCAGCAATTTGAACAGAAGTTCATACCTCACATTTTAAGTCCTGATCTGTAAATGTCCATGCATGTTCAGTGTAAATGTCATGGAAAGCTGAGGAGAAAGACCTTTGAAAATCTTTTTTTAAGCAACCCGCAGCCTGCAGGAAACTGATTTATACTTTTATAATAATAATAATAACCCCTGTAGATACTGCATATGATCCAAAGGACATGTTGATTTTCAGTCTCCTCTAAGCAACAGTGCTAATAATTCAACTAAAATAAAAATAAGACCTCAGTTGTTTCTATACTCTTATTCAGATTTGCAAGCTCTCTATGTGCAAGCACAACCCACTTTTTCTAAAATAGAAGCAACCTAAAGAATGAGGTTACGTTTAAGAGACGATTTCCCAACACCTGTTTGTAACTTTTTCTAATCTGCCCTAGTTTGTGTCCACTTTTCTTCACTTAGAGAGGATAAAAAGAAGTAAACCGATACTGAGGGGCCACTGTCTCAAATAAACAGCTTGCCATTTTTAACATGAATGCCTAAACTTTCTTGACATTTGCTTTATTTCTTTATCACTCTTGGCTGATTTCAAATGCAAAATACAGTCGTAATTAAACCAGAGCAAATATAATTTTATTAGTCTGCAGCTCACAGTGATTAGAGGGAAATGTACGCCGGCTTGTTCTGCTCTCGCTGGTGTAACAGCCAGCTGGTGAGAGCTTAGTGCTAAGCTGTTTCTAGTTTCCGCTCCAGTTCGCCATGCTGGTGCCAAGACAGATGATCTGAGTGGACATCACTGCCAAAACGCTTCCCTTTTTATTGTCACTTGCACATCACCTTTACGCTCATAAACCTGTCCATCCGACAAGCAGCTCTTCAACTGGATTCGGCACCGAACATGCATGCAGACACAAACAGGGGTGTCCACAAACACCTCAAGCATTTCAAACCACAACTCTTCTTTTTGTATGTTCCTCTAGAACGCTGATGGAGATGCTCAGACCCTGACTGAGGTCGATCTGTTTATCTCTACCCAGAGAATCAAGGTGCTCAATGCAGACACACAAGTAAGTACTCCTGTTAAATAAAAGCAGGTTTTTTGGGGGGTTTTTTAAGGTGCCTTTAATCAGTTTCACATTGATGGATAAGGGAGGAGATGCTGGGATGCACAGAAGTTGAACTAGTTGGAGCTTAGCCACTGCTGCCAGCTGCATCTTATGAAACCACAGCTTCCATTTGTCTAATCTCAAGACGTCACATTGAGATTTCCCTTTTGAAATTGTGTGCAAACATCTGTCGAGCGTGCCTTTTTTGTGATATTCAAATAAATCAGTGTGTGGGGGAAAGGTCAAAGTTTGTTCTCTATATTCCTTATCTCAGTTGTTCCCAGAAATGTTGTCCACTCACGTAAGACACTTTGAACAATATTTTTTTTAGAATTATATGGAAACAGCAAATGATTCATTTGTGGTGCCTCAGCCTTTTCCTTGGTTTGGCTGTCAGATTTCGAGTGTGGGCAGGCTCCTGGTAAAAAATAAAAACATAGAAAATAACGTGCTGCAATGCGGTTTCTGTCTTCCTCCCTTTCCTATCTGTTTGCCTCTGGTTCTGGCACTTCTGTGAAATCAATTCAATCCAAAAATGTACTTATGTTCTGCAGTTGTTAGCTTTATGTGCCCTGCATGGGTGGCTCCTGATTTGGGTTCATTATTTGAACAAGTCCAAAAGTGGGCTGGAAAAACAGCATCCATTAGATTCAGAAAATAAAACTGTCACAGCGTTAATGAAATGAAGAAAACTGCAGAGAACTTCAGCATGTTATTATAAAACATAAACAATTAAAACCTCTTCTGAATAAACACACATTATTTGTAGTCTGCTTCTTCTCCAAATCGCTATTACATTCAAATTTAATGCCTCATGCAATCTACTTTACCACACAAGGCTATTATTAGGCTGAGTAAACAAATATCATTACACTATTAGAAGAGGCCTACATTTTTTGTTTGGTTTTGTGCATGTAATATAAGATGAACCAGATGATCTAATTTAGAGCAGACTGTAATTGAGTTGTAATCCGTTTTTACAGCTGTATGAAAATCAAAAGAGGCCATATTTGAATCATGTTATCACGTCTTTTTTATCATGAATGAGGCAGCTTCAAAGAAAATCTATTAATCTATAACGCAATAATAATCTTTACCATATTTCTTCATAGGATATACTGTATATTCTAGTAACGGAAGTGCATGTAAGCAATCATTGGACACAAATTAATTGCAAATGCATTTTCAACAAGAAACAGCTCAAAGCATTGTTCTTAGCATTGTGCATTTATTTGCCACCAAGATGGATTCAGTATTAGCTGTCTGCTAATATTCAGGGCAAAGTTTGGAAATCGAGTCTGATTTGTGATGTTTGGGTTCCCGTGCCCACAGGAAACAATGATGGACAACGCACTACGCACCATCTCCTACATTGCTGACATCGGGAACATTGTGGTGCTGATGGCAAGGCGGCGGATGCCTCGAACGGCCTCCCAGGACTGTATCGAGACTACACCTGGAGCGCCCGAGGCGAAGAAGCAGTACAAGATGATATGTCATGTCTTTGAATCCGAGGATGTAAGTGACTAAAAAAACTAAAATCTGTCCAGATTTGGCGAAATGTTCGTCTTTCCCAGGCAGTTCCTTTAAGCGTTATGTTTCTTTTACTGCAGGATGCCACTTCCATCATATTCAAATGGATTTTGCTGGGGTTTTGCTTAAAGACACCATTTGGTGTTCTTTAGCCTGAATACGGCAAACTCTATCACATTTCACTGTCAGCAGTTCAAAAACATCTCTGTGCACCTCACAATAACTGATCAGAGGAACCCACTGATTTGCATTAATAGGAACTAGCTGGGCACTTTTGATTTCTTTTAATTTATTTATTTTCACCCCACGGAGCTGCTGCCTGCCTCGTTGAAGCCGTTTCAGGAAGACTTGGCAACAGGAACAATGTTGCACCGAGGAGCCAGCAGCTCAGTTTTTACTGCCAAGTGGTATAAAGGCTGGACTCCAATCTGTCCTCTCTTCATCTAATTTTGCTGCCAGATTTTTAATGGAAGTATTCAGCCACTCATCCATCGGTTTAGAAACTGTTTCTGTCGTTGTGGCTTCACTGGCTGCAGCCACCATTTCCTGTTTGGGACTTTTTTTAATCTTGTTTTCTTGGGTAAAATTAATTCACCGAAGCAGCTTGGAACCTCACAGAATCTCCATTTGGTTTCTCTCTGCAAACCTAAAGGAGACCTTGCGCTGTTTTCTTGCACACTTTAAAAAAAATGTTCATGTGTTAACCAGTTTAGCTAATCAAATGTAGCACTCAGCTCTTTGAATCTCCTTTCCAGTATTTTTAAAGTTTTAGATTACCTGCAGAGAGAGAGAGAGAGAGAGCGGAAGTGTGTAAAATATATAGTTACACTCAATAATTTATAATTTACATCTAGCCTGCATACACACAGCTGCCTGTTCAGACATTTAAAAATCAATAATAAAAGTACATTTAAAATCATGGAGCCAGTGAGTGGCACCATGTCAGCAGCAGGATTTTGCCCTGCAATTGCCCTGCAATTGAGTTGCCGGTTTGATTCCCGCTTTGTCCGCCCCTGCTGTTGTGTCCTTGGGCAAAACATTTTACCCAACTGTCCTACTGGTGTTGGTCAGAGGGGCCGATGGCGCAATATGGCGGCCTTGGTTCTGTGAGACTGACGAACAGCTGTGGCTGACCCAGTAAATAGGCATTGTGCGTGTGAATGTGTGCATGAAAGGAAACAACTGATTTCAACTCTGAGGGTTGAAAATTGGTATATAAGTCTGATGTAATTTCATTTTATGAATTATGATGAGCTGTACCCACTGACAAGGCAGGCTTTGTTTGTATGTAAAAAAAATTGACCAAAGTCTATTGTGATACTGATTAATTCATAACAAAGAGGGAAATAAGGAATGTTTAAGAATTTGCTTTTTGAAGCAAAGAGAACGAAGAAAAAGGGTTTGGATTTTTGTGTTGTATTCAAGGTGAAACATGAAGATGAGGTGGCTGACTTTGAGAGCCGTGTCTGTCTCGTTTGACTAACGTTTGATGGGATGTCGTTGTAAATCATTTGACAATTTTAAAGAAGATCAACTTTAGGTGCATTCAATTTTACTCTGCGTTGTTTTGCTTAACTGAGTTTCCTTCTAAGTAAGGAGCATTTATGAGTAAATGTCACAACTCTATGAGAACAAATAGCTTTGTACAGTAAAAATCAATTCATTTTATGTGTGACTATATTCTTGGCACACCCAAGAGCCAGTTTTGTCACTGGACGCTCTTCAACTTGCTGACGAACTATTTTTTTATGTGCAATGCAGTGTGAAAAAAAAAGAAATAACAAAAAACAACCAGGCTTTTAAATAATGATTTTGTTTTGGCTGTGTGTCACCAGGCTCAGCTCATTGCTCAGTCAATTGGTCAGGCGTTCAGTGTGGCCTACCAGGAGTTTTTGAGAGCCAACGGCATCAACCCAGAGGACCTGAGTCAGAAGGAGTACAGTGACATCATCAACACACAGGAAATGTACAATGATGACCTCATTCACTTCTCCAACTCTGAAAACTGCAAGGAGGTCGGTCGATGCGAAAAACGTCCGTTTTTCTCTGCAGGTGTTTTTTTATCTGTGTTAGTGCAGTAAACAGAAACAATAGAGAAATGCCTCGAGATTTTACAAAGTGCAGCACAAATCCCACTCGTGCTGCCGGGCTATTGGAGGAACACGGCATCGTTGTAGCTGTTAACTAATTTGACAGATAAAGAGGCAGATGTTACAGTAAAAATCCACTTAGAGCATGGCAGCTCTTTCTGCTGAAGCATTTCCTCCTCTGTGTCCTGGAGGCTGAAGGAGACTTAGGAGCCATGAAAAGTTTCCCCTGAAGGATGCATTGGCACATATGCTGTGTTTGAGGCAAATGAGTAATTTGCAATGATGGGGGAACTGGGATATCTTGAAGAAGTATAGCTTTGTAGCCCTCCTAAATGTGCCAAGAATAATTTATTGTCTCAGAGCTTCATGATTATGCTGGTAGTTTCTGACAGTCAAAACACAGAACAGGAAACAGCAGAGAGCCGAACAAAGGAAAGATCGATAGACATGACTTTTTTTAACAAATTAAAAACATACAAAAAGCATGATTTTATTTAATCTTACATGTATTCTCTTCATAATATTTGTATGTAGCTGCTTGATGTAAACAAACATCTGTACAAGGCTTTTGCAAGAACCTCAAAATTGAAATAATTTTAATGAGTTAGTTTTAATATTAAATTTTTTCATAAACAAGTGTAACAAGAAAAGCTAAAGAAACTAAATGAGATTAAAAAAAATAAGTCAAATTATGAATGCAGTCAAATTAAATATTGATACAGATTATTAACTTATAAATAATAATTATGTTAACAGATATGTTAGTCAATTATATTAAGACTACTTTAAAAGAAAATGTAACAGGATAGTCCCCAAACAAATGTTATAAAAGCTGCTAACTTACTCTGAGAGGTAAGGGAATATGTGTCATTTTGTAAATGGTTTTCTGTAAAACAAATTAGTTTGAACACAAATTTCATTTGCAAGGGAGCTGCACATATTTCATACTCTTTGATGTGATTTGTGAAGGATAACAATGCTTCCAAAATGAAACAATAAACAACAATCTAAGATCAGGAACAAAGACTTTAATAAAGCAGAGGTTCTGAAGGCAGCAACTAAATACATTGGAGACAGTATTTGTGAATAAATGGCAGAAAAATAATAAAATAACAAAAGCCAGAACTGACATATGATTGAAGATTAAAAAAAAAAATATGGACAAATTCCAGCAAATTGAAGAACATGATATTAACACAGTGACTGTGGCATAAAGAGACAGTTTTTGTTCTAATACTGCCACTTTGAGGTTTAGCAGACCCAGGATGCATATGGTAGAGGGTTAGCCATAACCAGGTCTCAAGTTCACTACTGTTTTTTCTGGCTGCTGTAAACCATGAACACGCCACAGAAGCTGACGTTTTGGTGATGCTCTGATCCATTTAATTAGTCAAAACAGTTTGCAGCCTGTCAGTGTTGTTTAAATCCGTTACATGTTTACTGCCTCCTAAATCCCACCAGCTATCAGGTGCCACTGTTGTGAAATAATCCGTATTATTCAGCTCACCTGTCAGTAATGCTACATGGTGTTAGATTTGTGTATTCAAACGCTACAACATCGAAGCATTCAAAATCATGTTACTGCATTTTACCACAAACAAACAATTATCCTCTTTCCAAGGCTGAACAATAAGCTGTACAGTAAATTAATTTTCATTATGTTATAGATCAAGTACCCCTAGAAATATATTATGTAATTCAAGAAAATAGATTAAAAAATACTAAATTACTAAAACTCTAAGTAACTCTAAGTAATTATGTGTAAATTCAATGAGTTAGTTTTAATATTAAATTTTTTTATTACTCATTAATAAATCTCCTGATAGCTTGTTTGGGATGTGTATCCACTGCAGGGGAGTAGGATGAAATGACTTCAATAGTTTTAAGGTAATAGCAACACCATATTGTTTAACTGGTTAACACCTAAAACTCTCCAAATATATGCATTTGCTGATATTAAGCTTTTATTATAGACATATTCAAATGGTCCTACCTGCTTTCCTCCAAAAGGGGGCCTCAACTCTGCACTCAGGATAAGTGTAAACGTGCTAAATCAATCCAAACATGAAACTCTGGACAAAGTTATAACTCTTTTTTTTCTCCAATTTCTACTTATACTTTCATGTGCAGAAAACTTCAAAATGCTTTTTTGCATTTATATGTTGGTGTTTTGGCTCAAGGGTCAGAAGAGAGAATCAATTTCTAAATAAATCCTCACAGACAGCAGCTTCCAGCACAATGTAAACTAATCCAACAAGTTTAGGAGATTGAGGTACATCGCTGCAGTAATGCAACATTCCTATAAATCCAACGTTGTAGGGCACTGATTTGGAACCTCACCAGCAACAGCCTTATGTAACCAGAGATATTAAGCCTCTGCAGAATAAAGAGTATTACTAAATCGCTGTTTTATCATTTCAGCTCGGAGCTTTGTTGTTTTACCAAATGCCCCGGCTCTAATTTTTGAAAGTGAGCTTGGAAATATCAATTGTCTGTTGCTGTGTACATTAATAAGTTCTTCTCACATTTTTACATAATTTGTTGGTAAATGATGTGAAGCTGTGACAGCTCCTGCAAATTCCTGAAGATGAGAGGGGAAAAAAAACCAGCAGGCAATTATCTTACTTTTAATGAGTCTGTGATCAAATATACAATTTCACATAAGTTGCTCAACTCTCTGTGAGCTTCTGTGATGTTGTTTTTATTGGCAGAGATCCGTTTCTGCTCCCAATGAAGCCTGGAAATTTACTAAGGAGCTGTCTTTCCACAGCTGGTGTTGGAGAAGAGTAAAGGGGAGATCTTGGGCGTGGTCATCGTGGAGTCTGGCTGGGGCTCCATTCTGCCAACTGTTATCCTGGCCAACATGATGAACGGCGGTCCAGCAGCTCGCTCTGGCAAGCTCAGCATCGGAGACCAGATCATGTCCATCAACAACACCAGCCTCGTGGGGCTGCCACTCGCCACCTGTCAGGGAATCATTAAGGTGCAAGGCACTTCTTGTTTTGTCTTAAATAAACTTCCAAGAAAATAAATAAGCTTTAATTTGCGTGCGTTTCTTTTGGGTAAAGGGCTTAAAGAACCAGGTCCAGGTGAAAATGAACATTGTCAGCTGCCCTCCGGTTACCACAGTTCTCATCAAGAGACCTGACTTGAAGTATCAACTGGGTTTCAGCGTCCAGAATGGCATAGTGAGTTTTCATAATGTTTACATCCCCGATAACTGGATCTGCTGATCAATTGCTCTGCTTCTGCTTCATGCATTTTACTCACGGTGAATTTTCTTGCGTGCGCTCTGTCCTGAAGATATGCAGCCTGATGCGGGGAGGCATCGCTGAGCGAGGCGGGGTCCGTGTGGGTCACAGGATTATAGAGATCAACGGCCAGAGCGTGGTGGCCACGGCGCACGAGAAGATTGTTCAGGCGCTCTCCAACTCAGTTGGCGAGGTTAAACTGATGCACAAACACAAACACATGCAGAAAAGGATTATAATGTCCACATGCAGTCATACAGTCACAATTGCAGTGTTAGCTCAGCTGCTGCCGTGCATTTGGAAGATAACTTTCAGGAGAACATCCTGTGGTAAGGGAGATTATACAAGATATGCTCTTATTTAATATAGAGGATCAAAAGGACCACAGTTTCTAAATGAACAATTTGATAGTTTCATATGTATTTGTACTTTGGGTTTCATTTGCTACTATTTTTTTTATGATTCCTGCCAGTGGAGACACATAACTACTTTTGGGTATGAATGGATGAACAGATAGTACAAAACGTGTTGTGGTAAATGGCTCCACTTTGTATCAAAACCCCAAATGTCCAAAATGGAGTGAAGGAGTTATTAGCATGTAGCTAAAGCATATTTTGCTGTTGCTCCAAACTCATTGCTGTTTGCCTTATGCCTCCAGATCCACATGAAGACGATGCCGGCGGCCATGTTCAGGCTTCTAACAGGACAGGAGACGCCCATGTACATATGAGCAGCCGAGATTCATGTCCACGAAGGGCAGGAAGACGTTCATTTATCTTGAAGCGAAAACTACTAGTAGATTAGCCACCAGGAGGACGATCCCACCTCCCCCACTGGTTCTTTTTTCCCAATTTTTGAACTGTTTGGGCTGAAGACTTCAATTCTTTGTCATTTCTCACTTGTCTGTGATTAACATGCAACTGCTATTTAACTACAGATTTTCTCATCCTTCTGATCCGCTGAAGAGGAAGCATGTGTGTGTGGGTGTGGGTGTGTGTGTGTTTTTATTTATTTGTCCTGTTTGTGATTCTTTTTTTTAGTCCCTCCAGTGAAACAGCGTTGACAGAGTTACTGCTTGAATGTGCCACAATTTATTTTTTTAATTCCATATAATGCAATATAATCATCCTAAACTTTTTTTGTATGGTTCCACTGATAATTTATTTCCCATGTAAATACAAATTTGCAAATCTTTTGCGAGGGAAGGCGGCTGCCGTGGTGACAGTGGAGCCAGCATCCACACTGTAAATATTTCCTGAGACGGAGGCAGACCACAGTGGTGGAAAAGGCACAAATACATCTGAGATATCATATTAGTTTCCAGTGAAAAGGGTGAGGATTTACGTGTTTGAGTATGCCGAGCCAATATACTGTACATGTGAATCAAACCAATGCTCGCAGCAGAGGTTTATGGGAGAAACGCCATATCCTGTTTAATTTCAAGGCAATACACAAAATTCAACCTCGAAAAAAAACAAAAAAAACAAGTCTTTTTTAAACTACATGTTCATTTCACCAACAAAAAAGTTTGAAACCGCATCCATTTTGCTTTTGATAGGAGGTCACATGTAGGAATAATGTTGTTGTTTTGTTGGTGCGCTCACCTCCTGTGTGGAGATCTGACTGAAGCTCATGCTTACTAATGAGTGGACCGTGAATGTAAATGTGCTATGTGAGCTGTCTCATTGCCATCCGGAGTATTAGAATGTCTGTACATAAAAATAAAAAAAATTGTCTAGTGTTGTGCTCACGTTAAGGAACAAAACACACAAGTCTCTGCAAACATCCACCAGACGTTACGTTGGACTTCAGGGGAAACGAAGCGAAACAGAGAGACGTGAATCACATGCTGACAGGAAAAAAAACTCTTCCCATGGAGTAACGGTTTATCAACGCATTGTAGTAAATTTTATCCGTATGACATTATCTGTGTGCATGCCTCGTAAAAGTAGTTTCTCATGTCATTGTGGCAAAACAATAAAATACTGAGCTGAACCTGGATTTATTCATTTATTTTATTGAAGGAAAAGATTTCAGTGTTATTTTTAATTCTTATAATGATAGTAATTTAATGATAACAACAATTGAAGCTGCCAATAAACAACATATGTACAGATTCCAACAACTTTTAATAGTATTAGTAAAATGTGCTGCTTAGTCAAGATCCTGGGGAAAGTTACAACCAAATCCTTCTAAAATAAAATAAAAATAATTCTAGCAAGGAGTAGTTTTGATATGTTAGAAGAGGAAAAACATTGTAATTCCAAACATATTGCCTATATTAAATTGACTGGGTAGGATATGCACCTAATTTATTACTAAACTGACTTCCATCAGAATATTTTTACAGAGAAGAAAAAGGTAGGAAGAACTTCCTTGTAGTGTTGTTCCAGAACTTCATGGACAATGAAAAGGAAAGCTTTGAAAATTATAAAGTAGAAAAGGACAAGGCTGTATAGCTGGCGAAAGGATATCTGAAAACTATTATTGATACAGTTGCTGCAAAGTGAGAATAAAAGATACGTGTATTAATACATTTAAAAATATTACCTCCACATCTGGATCTGAACTGGCAAACTGGAATTAAAAGGAGAAAAAAAGGCTTATATATATTTTTTTCTTTTATCAAGTCTCAGAATTGTGGATGGATGATTTACACTTTCTGTTTTCCTTATTGATTCCCACCCGTCTTCAAGTGTTGACTTTGGCGAATTACATCTGCTCAAGTAAATAAGAGATATTAAATCTGTGTAGGTTGAACTGTCCGTGAGTGGAAGCTTTTATCTACTGTTTGCCAACTTGTTCCCTAAACACTGCAGAGCAATAATTTTTATGGTAAATTTGGTTATAGAGCCTTCAAACTAAAGATAGTAGGAAAAAAAGGGAAAAATAAAAATATTTCGCCAATTTTTAAAAATTTATAGGATCAATTAAATGATAAAAGCTAAAAGCTACTTGTAGTTATCTTTATTTTATCATGTTAGTCCTAAAACACTTGCGTTTTCTTTTTAAAGTGTTTTGCGTCTCCAAATGAGAAGCTTTGTACTTTTTTTGTTGTACATATAAAAGCCCAGGCACTTTAAAAGAGCATTTGAAATGGTGTTTATGTTCAAACTTTTTGACTTGACTACTAAAATATTTATTTTTTAGATTTTCAGATTTATTACAACAATTAGCAGCTGCCACTTCCTGGTACTATTGTTGTTTCATCATTATTTTCTAAGCCTGTAGTGCCCCCTAATGTCGAAACATTAGTAGCACATATTACACAGAAAAAAGATAAAACTTTTTTGTTTCACCTTTATTTATTTTAAAAAAAGGTTATAATTTAACAATAGCATATTACATGTTGTAAATTACATACATAGTTGTTATA
This sequence comes from Micropoecilia bifurca, assembly GCA_903067075.1. NCBI lineage: Eukaryota > Metazoa > Chordata > Actinopteri > Cyprinodontiformes > Poeciliidae > Micropoecilia > Micropoecilia bifurca. The sequence goes on from CAEGAF010169786.1 coordinate 26,535, forward strand.
ATTCAGAGGCCTGAACAACTATAATTAACCAGTATCATCTACAGATAAACACCTGATAAACAGTTTCCAGCCGTCGTTCACAGAGCTGTGATTAATGCGTCTTTCTTTGAAGTAGTTTTAGTTATCTTTCTGAGGCCAGAGTCGTCTTTGTGCCTGTCATGCTCAGTCAATCTCAGCAGAACCCTTCGTCGAAGGGCGAGTTGGGGGGGTTCAAGGGTTCTGGTCGTTTTTGTCACACTTTAACATGACCTTTATCCCAAGACCCTGACTTGTGGTCTCGAAGGCCTGCCCTGCCTGCTCCAGTGGAAAGCGGTGGGTCACGAGGGGCTTCACATTCACTTTGCCTGATGACAACATGGCGATAGCCATCGGATAACTGCAACAAAACCACATGGATATTTGATTCTCTCTGACTAATAAAGCTTGGACCAAAGATGGACCGATTCTTTCTGCACCACGTATTAAAATTTACAGGAGAAAAGAAGCAGTAAATATTTCCTCACGTGTTGCAGTAGCGGAAGACTCCTCTGATGTCCACTTCTCTCACAGCAGCGTTGACCAGGGGAACGGTAGTCATCTCAGCACCAAGGCCCACCAGCACCACCACGCCGCCTGAACACGTTGCCTAACGGGAAGTTGAATTGAATTATTTTATGAACCCATTGTCACCGAAGTCACGTGTTATTTGTAGCTCAAACCTCAGCAGACAATAGACAGTGAGGAAGAGATTTCACATCATGGTTGGCTGATATATCTTCAATTTTCAAAGGTTGACAGAAATGCCAGGTTTCCGAGTCAATTTCAATCTTAAGTTAAATGTTTTAGTTCTAATTTGAAATTAAACTAGAATAAGGTCTCCACAACACAAGAAGGTCAAATGAAATCTTATCAGTCGGTTCATATAAGATAGTGATAAGAGAGTTTGCACTATTTTTGTCCTCCCTTCTGATATGATTGTGTTGCTACAACTTATGATTCCACATGTTCACTTACATAAAGGGCAGTTTGGATGCAGCTCTCCACTCCAGTGCATTCAATTGTGATTTGAGGCTGGGCTCCCAGGATTTCCATGACTTTCTTTGCCAGCTGCTGCGCTCCATCTTCCTTTTTCACTGTGAGCTGGAAGTCTGCACCCAGCTCCTTGGCCACAGCCAGGCGCTCTGCAAACAGATCTAAGCACAGCTGCGGGTGTTCAAAAGCACTTCAGAGGATTTTCACCATTTTTTTCTGAAATGAACAGGGTCCTTTCGGGTTGTGGTTACCGGTGATGATGACTTTTGAGGCCCCCATTGCCTTGGCTACAATCAAGCTAACCAATCCAATGGGACCTGTAGGAAAGGAGACACATTGATGCTGCCGAGTTAACTTTCAACTTAAAACATGTCTAAATGTTTCTGAGCTTTAATTTACAAAACATCATCAAGTACAGTTACAAACAAGTGTTTTGCATGCAGCATATAAAAGATGCATGACCTTTTCTTGTTCCACTTACAAAATAAATCACACCAAACCTTTCTTTCTTAGGTTAGTTAGGATTGCTAAAATTATTCCTGTTGCTAAATGCCACAATAATAAGAGGGCTATTTAAATATTCTGACACTTTCCTCAAAACCAGAAGTTCAAATAAACAAAATTTCTGTACTTTTAAACCATTTTGGAAATCAAAAGTTTGTAAATTTAAAATAAAAATGTTTATTCTATATTTGTGACCTGCAAAAGCCTGGTTCCTGGTATAATATTCCAGATGCCTGAATGCACTACATTCAGCTGTTCAAAAAAAAAAAAAAAAGGTATACAAATATAAACATCACTGGGATGTCCAGCCATCGAAGAAGACAGGCTCAACCATAACTATTAAAAAGTGAAAGGACACCCAAAATGTAAGATATGTACCATATTCTAAGAAGATGTATGTAAATGTCTGAATCTGAAGAAGTTAAAAAAACTTTCAAAAAAACATGTCTTTCATTATTTTGGCATTTACCATATAGGAAAGGGTTAGTCTGATTTAATGCCAGACAATAAGGGAAAATAGATTTTTATTTTTATGTAGTGTATTTTATTATCTAGTTTCTTTAATACTGAAGAAAAACTTCCTTGCAGTATTTTAAAGGTTCAACGTTTTTTACTTCTCCTAACTTTTGTCGTGCCATCTGGGTGTGTTAATAGGACTCTTAACCTGAAAAGGCATGTTGGCATGACGGTCAGTTCATATCATTCGCAACATTCCACTGCAGTTCCTCATCGGTGGAATTTTACTACAAAAGTTTGCAATAATAATGCTTGGTGCTCAATTCCACCTGCACCACAGATGAGTATGGTGCTGCCGAGGGTGACGCCGGCCCGGCGACAGGCATGAATCCCCACAGAGAGAGGTTCGATGAGGGCCCCCTCCTCAAATGTGACATTATCGGGCAACCTTGCGCAGACACACACAAACAGATAAGACCGACAGGACATGCAGAGATTAGGCAACAGAGTCAGCTACTGATAGGTTAGGAGGTCATCTTTGAAAAAGAGCAAATACTTGTAGCAGAAGTTGGCGTTGTGTGTGTAATATCTGCACAGGTTTCCATCGTCGGGCGGCGTGGCACAGAAGAAGATGGTTGGGGACAAGTTGTACCGTCCTCTTTTGAAGAACTCATCCATGTCGCGGGGCACACCAGGCTCAATGGCCACCCTATCGCCTGGAGAGTCACAATTTCACCTGTCATGTAGCTATCAATGCGTGAATTGATAAGAGCACACAATAAAAGATAAAGCCTTTGTTTGAAGAGCAGCAAAAATTTTTACATATTGTTAGGATTATGAATATCTATCTTTAAAAAGCATAAATGTAAGATGTAGAGTTAAACAGATGTGTAATTTGGTGAACAAACAGTGAATTTATGTGATGTGACTCATGGCTTGACATGAATGCAGTTTCACCTGGTTTAAGGTGTGTGACTGCTGATCCGACCTTCACCACTCGCCCTGCAGCTTCGTGCCCCAGCACCATTGGTTTTCTAAGTACAAAGTCCCCAATATGGCCGTGCTGCCAGTAGTGCACGTCTGATCCACAGATTCCCACTGAGTGCATCTGGAGCAGCACCTCTAAACACCAAACAAGACAAAAAGGACTAAGAGGACACACATTATTTCCTTCTGACTAATTTAATGCCAGATCTCTTAGTGGCTTTAAATTTAATTTTGACTGATCAATATTGTTTTTTTTTGGGCCAGACTTTCAACTTATAAAGCAGGAATTTATTACATCAAACCTTGACACAATTTCCAAGATCTATGATTAAGCAGCTCAATGATAAACAGGGTAACTCCAGCTATTCAGTGAGCATTAAGGGATTCAACATTAGCTTGATTATTGCATTGGATTAACTCGCCACTTATAATGCATGTATAGACAGCATCTGAGAACATGTGCTCTTGTTTACCATTAGGTCCAGGCTCGGGAATTGGACGGTTTTCCTGTTAAAGACATAATAATCCGTCAATTATTTTTGCACAATTTGTAACTGTAACGTTTTTGGTGAACGTTTGTGTTCGGTTTCTTACAATCCTGAGGTCTCCCTTAGCATACAGCACCACGGACAAATTTTCCTCAGCCATGATGGACAGGGAGGGCGGAAAAACAACCCGAGAGTCCAAAGAACTGTGCAACCTGCGCTCTGCTCGCCAGTTACGGCGCAAACGCGTCGGGGAACTAGAAGCGGACCGGAACCAAAACAAAGCCTCGGATTGGTCGAAAAGCCCCGGACTGAACCATTTGCCCGGGAACAGAGGTGGACGAGCTAGTCGCTACCAAGACATTTTGCTGCGGTGTTAAAATATTTAATATATTAAAAGATATGTAAATGTTTTTGATTTTGTATGAATACATTAGCATCACTGGTTAACTAAATTCATGCCATTAAAGCGATGTTATTTTATTACCTACCTACGTCAGCACCCCTTCAACTCAAATCATGAAACTCGAGTCCATCAGCAGGAAATAATTGATTTTTTTTGTTTGTTTTTGATGACACTAATTTTTATTTTACAATATCCGTTCCTGAGTAAAGCACCGCGTAAAGATGAGTGTCAGTGGAGTTGAATTAAGATGGTTCAGATGTTTTAGTCAGAGGTGAGCAAACGTTTTACTTTACAAAGATCACTACTTCAAGAAATTACTAAAATATATATTTTTGAAAAGTATTCTGTGAAAAGGTTACACAATTGAGTAACTATTCTTAGTTTCTGATTTAAAATTTGGAAATGTCATCAAACTGATAACCGCAAAATAATTTCAGCAAAGGAAGTAGAACAATTCATACAGTAGACAATGTGTATATTGTTAGGACAGTATTCCAGTGACTATATACCTTTTGCAGTATTTTTCTTTTTTTTAACCTCCAAATGATACAACAGGTTCAGTAGATAGAAAGTAACATGAGAACAAAGCTTGTACACAACAAAAAATCCCACTGTAACATACAGTGGTGTCTTGTGTATTTTTGGTCCAAATATGTTTTTTGATTTTGTGAAGTTATTAAATGTGGGGAGAGGAACCAGACATTTCATGCAAATGAGTAGCAGTACTTATTCGAGTAGAAAACATTACTTAAGTTTTCTAAAACTTATAAAGGTGTACTTTTTTCTAAAACATTAATTAAATATAAGTTAATACCCAAATATAAGTTAATACCCACCTTTACTCTTTGTGCAAATACAAACATTTTCATGCAATATTATTGAAAAATGACAATAGAGTAGTTGGTAGCACCATTAAGTTATAGTTTACATTAAATCAGTGGGCTTCAGCTAAACACATTAAGGAAATATAAGAACATAAACCATAAGTAAAATTAAGCAAGTACTTGCAGGACATATGTTGATGTGCAATAACAATGTTCCGTATTTTATTTAAAATACAGAAAAACAAATATATCTGCATCAACTCTTTCATTGAAAAACCAGAGGTACAAATTATGTGGCAACCTTCATGTTACAAACTGAAATTAAACACAGACAAATTAAAGATGCTACCAGAAATACAAAATGAGACTGCCATTGTTTCTGTAATTATTATATATATATATTTTTCCCCTTTCTTATTGTGTCTTGGCATATTTTTGCGCCAAACAAAGGCAATCTTTACATTTTGAACATCTGAAAACCCCAGGATGCACATCTTGCAGATCACCAGAATATTTCTGAAGAGTCTCTATGCTGATGTACTCTGCAGGGACAGAGTAGTCTATCTGCATGCTGAGCCGTTTAGCCGGGGCCACACAACTAACTGGGCTTCTAAAATGGTCACATAGGTAACCTTCGCCCTCTGCTGAGTCCATGTCTGATTCCTCGGATCTGACAACAAAGCAGAGAGAAGTTGATTTATTTTACCAGTTGAAGACCAGAAATGGTAAAAATCACAAACGATTTCATTAAAATCAAAATGTTAAACTTACATGCTTTCTCTTGCGTCTTGCTCGCTGGGAGGGAGGTCTGGCAGGCAGAAAGACGTTTCTTCCTCCTGCGAAACAAGGGGTGGAACCTAGATGACCTACTTCCAACATGTTCTACCCCCTTTTTTAATTTGGCTGCCCGGTTTTGTTACCTGCACAATGATTTCTTCTTCCTCGTGTTCCCAAATCAACCTACCAACCACTTCTCTCACCTCTTGAATCACAAAAGAAACACAGTGAGTTATAAATTCAACGTTTAGCCCTTTGGGTATGATTGAAAACAGCTACTTTTGATTTTCACAGCAAACACTAGGTTCTTCGATGTTAAAAAAGAAGAAAAACAGCGTGTCACCATCCTGCACAGAAGCTGGAGGCAGCACATAATGGCCGATGGACACTGATTTCACACTTTGCCGCTTTTCACAGGTGGACAGGAACAAGCTGTGAAAAACAGTGACCTTTTTCGAGACGTAATCGTCGCTCTCAAATATTCTGAAAAAAACAAAACGAACAAAAATAAACTAAACAAATATTTCCAGCTTCAACACGATTGAGGAAATGTGCAAATAGATCCCCCAGAACAACAGCTTGTATTTGTCTTCTTACTCACCCCAGCGTGTCGGGACATGTTGCATCTTCACTGAAGAGGTAGTCCGCCTGCCTCCAATCTATGATGCTCCCACCTTCTGCCTCTGCAAGAAATATAAGATTTAAAGAAATCAGTCAGCCATAATTTTCGAGCGTTAACCTATGTGCTGTAGATCCAGCCACAAAATAAGTTGCAGCCTGACCAGAATAAATATTCCATCCACTACATGTATTCCTTGTTAGAGTTCTTCAGAGTCTAGGTTTTGGAGAGGAATGTGTCTAGAGATGAAGGACATGTCTTGGATGAAAATGGCGCAGAAGGATTTTCCCATTTCGATAAACGATGCTGCAGGTCTGTTTATTCGGAGATGAGGTTTGGAACCAGTCATGTAATTGCAGTGTCATTTCTACATAGTATTCTTAATTGTACTCTTCCAAAAACACATTTAAAAAGACTTTAAAGGTTCTAAGCTGTTTCAATCATATTTGAAGAGTTGGAGGTTCATATCAGCTGGTTGATCACACAACTTCAACCAGTTGTGTTTTGCTTTCAGACGTTTTGAAAAAATTAATTATCTCCTATGATTCAGCTAATGTCAGTAAAGACTAACATTTGTTGAATGTTTGTTCCATTTACCACGGTGTTAGAATATCGATGGATGAAATGCATAAAGCAGACTGGGACAAACACACAAAGTATTCCTGACTTCAAGGCGGGAAGATCTGTGATGGCCAGTTTTTGTTTTTTTGTCTTTTTTTAAGTAAAGCACAACAAAGCTTATGGTAAGTAACGTTTTCAGCTTTAAAATGAGAGCAGGTGACTTCAATGTTTTCAGCACCTGTCCGGCCTGCACGTCCAGGGCTGCTGCTACTTCTTCTTCTTCTCGTTACTAAAGCAACAGCGTCACTTTCCAGCGGATGAGCTGGTGTTGACGTGTGAAGCCTGTGAATGTTGAAGGAGGTGAAGAAGTTGTCCAAGCCTTCAGAGCAGCTCAACGTCTTTACAGGACAGGACAGTGGCTAGTTTGACTTATAGTCTTTGTCATGGTGCCTTTCCGGATTAAACCAAAACAGTGAAGAGGCAGACATTGCTTTGTAATTTTTCTATTTTTTCAGGGGTTTTTGTCTAAAATATGCTAACTGCTTCTACTACTGAGATTTTTATTTTTGGTTTTCCACGTTCAGATTTTTGTTGAAATGCTCCTTTTTGCCTATTTAATATCGCATAACTGTTTTTGTGAAGCTTGTAATGCAATAATTTCAAAAATAAACAAACAAAATTGACAACTGCACGTTCCGCAATTCTAATCAGACAAAAAAAACGTCAATTTTGATGCTAAATTTTGAAATAATGAGAAGGAAACTGTTATTTGAAAACAGAAATAAGTAATCATTATTCCATTTTTCAGATGCTTTATTTTCCTAGTTAATATAAATAACAAGTTAAAGACATTCAAATTTGAGAATGTTTGCTGGTTTATGCCTTAAGCGGATGTTACTTGGACAAAGTTGAAAAGAGTTAACTTACTCCAAAAGTCAAGACGATCTTGCGGCACACTGCTCGAAAACCAGGCAGTCTTACTGCTAAACATGGCTTCTCTTCCTTTAAAGATAAATCCTAAAAAGTTTTCTCGTGTAGTTTTGAAGCTATTATCAGTTAGTAATGCCTATCTTCATTCTTTAATCTTTTGATTCGGCTAGTGTGTTCAATATCCAGCGGTAACTGAGCGCTAGCATCAAGCTACCTGCGGTTCGGCGCTGAACGGTGTTGCATTCAGGTGCCTTGGGAAGAGTTCGGAAATGTCCCTTGTGAGACGACCGTCAACGGCGGGTGCTTTCATTTTGCTATAAAATATATGATGTGAGTTTTCTATTTTAAAGTAAATGATTGGTCGTGACAACTTTTTAATAGACAAAAACGACAAATATTTTATTTTATTTTATTTTATTAAATCATCATTATAATTGGCCTCAAATGTATAAACATAACCGTAAACGCCACGTTAGACCAAGTGGCTCCAGGCGCTTTGAAAGAAAATCGAGAATGTAGAGTTGAATGTAGATTTGATGTAGATTTATAATTATGACATCGAATATTTGCAGACATGTCAAAACATAAATCGTTAAAGACAGCATGGGTCCAAAGCAAACCAAAATAGAGAATAAACACATGAACAGAAAAGTTAATCAACCAAATAAAGAAAATATGTCACAAAATTAAAGGAGAGGAAAAACAAAGCATACTCCGGTCTTTGTCCTCCTTGATAGAGGAAGGTGGGTTAGTTGGGTTCTTTTGCAAAATTTCTCAGAGCCCTACAGCATTTTTTTAACACCTTCAAAATCACAACATAATAGAATAATTAGTGTGCATATTTCCTCAAGCATTATCCTTGTGCAAAAAGTGAGTTGAAAATGTCTCAGCACGAATCTGAATGCTTTTTAAGGAAGTATTAAACTACCTCATAACAATTTTATGACTACTGAAAATGTGTCAATCATAAATGATTATTATTAAACCCTTTTATGTTTACTTTTTCAAATTATCTTTTGTTTCTTTATTACATTAATAGCACTCTTAAACGCTAGATATTTTCTTTTGGTTTTAGGCACTGCTGAGAGTGTCTTTTTGATATCCTTACAGCATGGTTCTCATCTTTTATTCAATTTTTTTAAATCTTTTTTCTCTTGTGTGTCTTTTGCAGTTTTTCATCACGAGATGGCACTGTTTGCAATGTATGTCTTAGTTAAACAGTCAGCTATGAACATGGCTTTTATAAGTGTTTTTCTGTCACGAAACGGTGTGGTTGTGGTGGTGAGGAGAAGCAGGAACCCAGGTAAGAGGAGAAATGGTGGTTTAATGACAAAGCTCACAGTCCAATACAGACAGGCAGCACGGCAGAGCGGAAAAACAGAGGCTCAGCACCGGTAGCAACTGACACGAAAAAACAGGACTGACACGAAGAGCTAA